>CAKNWW010300785.1:597-12247 GCA_932074435.1 Andricus kollari | reverse complement strand
AATTAGCCTTAATTTAAAAAAAAAAGAAAAAAGAAATCGGATGAAAATTATAGGCTCTGCATCATTTTGAACCCCAATTTTCTAATTCGCCGCACTGTGCGGCGGTCCGGGACTCGGTTTCGGTAGTCCTTCCGGCGTTCCTATTGGTGGTGAGGCCGCTACGGAGACGGGGTGCTGGGTTTACATACCAGGGCCGTGTGAATAAAAGGAGCTCGGTACCCTCGTGTTTTCGGTAATCATCGTTCCTTCCCACCATTATCGTCCGAATTGGTCCCGAGTTGTTCTTCCTCACATCTTGACTCTCCGAGTCCGGCTCATTACAAACAAAATAAGAGAAACAAACTGAATAAGTCCTTAAAATTATAAATCTTAAATCCCAAAGCTAGGAGATACAGGAAATCTTTAGAATCTATTTCTAAAAGTACTTTTTTCCTGATGCGATTGTTTCACTAATTATTGTAGAGCATACATGATTTAGATCACAGTATCAGACTCTCCAGAATATTGGTAAGGAAAATAATTGTAATTTGCATCCGTCGTATAAATCTGTATACAAAGCTAAACTTAAACGCTACCCTTCGAAAACAGATGTAACTATAACTGAAATTAAAGCAAAAGTTTAACTCCAGACTCTCCTTGATCGTACCACTGATCGCATTCTGTCAACTCAAACGAAGGCCATATGGACTTTACCGTCGAAAAACTTAAAAACTTAACTACGATTTGCAAATAAGGTTGTGACAGCACATTAGGTCAGAGAAGATATAATCAGAAATCAACTGATGATAACGAGTATAAATTTAACGATGCGAATGTTTTCTTTACATCTCTCGTACCATTACAGCTTATATCAATTGATGAAATAACAAATGCGAAGACTGTGGTATGGAAAAAAACCATCATCCCCCAGTTTTTGTAGACCTATTAAAATTTAGGTTCTCCATGAACATACTGAAGCAACAGTGAGGGAAGTTCATAATATTAAAGAGCAAGTTGATAACCTTGTCCCTTTCGAAAAAATTGTAGATGGGAAAGAAATTTCCGTTTCTTATCAACTTGTTTTAACCATGACAGATGCAAAAGTGTGTAATGCAATCACAGCCACTGAATCTGCGCAAGTTTGTTATTTATGTAAATCAATCTCTAAAGACTTTAACGAAATTGATGTTTCGAGTGTTGTCTGCATATATCATACAAACTGGATGTAAAAAAATGGCAAGCCCGTAGCAGTAATGATAAAGAAAAGATAGAGACGCGTATGCAGATATTTCTGCATCTATAACAGGAGTTAATAAGAATTTGATCAAGTGATTCCACTTTATCTTGCAAGCGATTTCAATTGATTATGATATTAATTTAATTAGCTTTCAAGATTACGCTTCGCAGACAGCTCTCGACTTTTTCCAGCTATGTCCTTGATATTATATACCAACATATGTACATAAACTTCTTATTCATGGGGCCTCTTCATTGTTACCCATAGCACAAATGTCAGAAGATGCGCAAGAATCCTGTAATAAATATGTCAAAAGATTCAGAGAAGATTTTATTTAAAAGTTTTCACGTGCAAAAACTATCGAAGACCTTTTCCTAAGCTTACTACTCACATCTGACTCACTCATTTCTAGCCTGCCTCAATTACCTTCTAAAAAATTCAATTCGTTGCTACCCGAAGCAACTACACTATCAATTGCGCGTGATATCGAAATGAAGGAGACATTTAAGGACACACGCCTCTCGCGTGATACACGCAATAATTTAGTGTCCGTAGATAATCTACTTTTTATTTACAATATTGAAGTTATATAATGCTGTGGTAGTTTTTTTTAATGACTTACGGTGCACAAAGTGCCTTAAGGATACAAGTGACTGTTTTTGGCCTCTTTTCTGTTATTTTAGTGCCAAATCGTTATCCTGCGGACATAACCTTACTTTCAGTGTTCCATATGCGGAAACTATACAAATAGTGCATATCCAGTTCACTTTCACGTTTATCTCTTTTTTGTGAAATTTATTTTTGAATTTGTTGACTCTCATACACGTGGTCAACATAACCTCACTTTGTTAAGTCACCGTTGCCTACAGTCTCTGTTACTGTAATGCTCATAGAGCAGCTTAAATATGCCAGACGCGAGAACTTGTAAACAATGCAATACAGCTATTGCAGGGGACTCATGCATTTGCCCCTGTGGTGTGCACTATCATCCTGGATGCTTCAGGCAAGACCAAACAAGCGATGACGATAGTCCTGTAACTAAAACGGACCTTGAAGCGCTTTTAAACCAGCTTGCGAATAAAAGAAAAACACTAATAGAAAATCATCGAGCATCCATATGCGCTGAGTTAAAGGAATATACCGATACTCTCGCTTCAAAACTCAACGCTTTTAGTACTCAATTGGGGTCAGCGCTAGACCGTATCGATAACCTGGAAGTGAAAGTTGAGGAACTGGAAAATAAGCCCAATGGTAAGGATATAAATTTGAACTGCATGCTGCAGATTACTGACAGGATGACACGTAAGCAAAACTTAATCTTATATGGATGCGCAGAAAATTCCCCACCCCCCGATATCTCAAAATCTGCTCCTACTCTAACTGATGTTTTTAACAACTTCCTTTTAAACATCTCAAACGATTACAATTCGAGATCTATTAAATGCTCAAAGATTGGTAACAATCCACAGACATCTGGACCTCCACGCCCCATAAAAATAATTTTCGAGTCAGAACAAGTTGCACAAACTATGCTCCAAAAATACTGGACATGGTGGAGACAACGTAAACAAACGGATACTCTGATGTTGATGAATCTCGCAGCCGAACGGACTACAGCACAGCGAGCGAGTCTCAGCGAGTTGAAGAAAATTATGGAGGAACGGCAAGCTCGTGAAGGAAAAAATCTGAAACTTATTCTTCATCTGGGAGTGCCCAAAGTAATCGTCAAAAGACTCACTGCAACTCATCCTTCCAAGGTCACCACTCATCATACAACTCCAACTTAGGTAGTACTCACACTCAATCCGTAGATGTAACTTTTTTAAATGTTTCAATTTATTATCAAAATTTTAGAGGTATAAATACTACATTTAAATCTTTTATAACATCTCCTGATACTTGTAACTATGATGTTTTGATTTTTTTTTAGACTTGGCTAAAACCTCAAATTTTTACTGCTGAATTTTTTGATTGTGAGCTTTTTGATGTTTACAGATACAACAGGTTAAATAAAGGGAGTGGTGGCGTTCTTGTTGCCAGTAAGGCTAGAATTGTCTGCGGCTCGTTAGACGTAAGCTCTGTTATTCGGGTGGTACTCAAAGTGAACATCGTTGCCAATAAAGCTATTCTTGAAATCATCCCTTTTATTATATTAGCCACAAATATTCCATCTGATACTTCTGTTCAAGACTTTGAATTATTTTTTTACGCTTTTTCTAGTTAGTACGCTATCTTTCAACATCTCCACCAGCTTACGCAATATAACGATATAAACAATATCGATGACAGGTATCTCGATGTCGTGTTATCAACTTTCCCCTGTGAAGTGTCTTCCTTTAATATACCAATCCTGCCAGTGGACAGGTACCACCCTCCCGTGGTTTTACGTTTTGGAGCACATCTGCCTCTAGTATCCGAAAAAACCATATACCTATTAGTTCAAACTCGAAACGATAAGAGTTTCAAAATTGAGACCTGTCAGGTGTGGTTTCTTGTTTAGCCGTTGCGGATTGGTCGGCCCTATACTTAGCAAAAAATGTTAACGAGGCCCTCGATATTTTCCATGAGTTAATATATGAAATCCTAGATAAGGAGGTTGGTACTTATCCCCTGAATTCTGATGAAAATCAGTATCCACCCTAGTACACGAAACAACATATCCTTGATCTACAAGCTAAAGATAAATTTAGATAAAAATATAAAAGTACTCAAAATGTTTACTATCTTAATGCCTTTAGGGAGTTGAGAACCCAGACAAAGAGTAAAGCCGGCGTGTTATTTGAATATTATCAATTCAACATAGAAAATAAAATTATTTTAGTGCCTTCGTCTTTTTGGACCCACATAAATAGACTGAAAAAAACCTCTAGAATTCCAGGTATTATGATGTATAACGACAGAGACTCTGTTCAGAACCACGAATGCTTCTGGCGACATTACTCAAATCTCTAAACAAGAGCTACTGTCAAACATGTGCAAACTTTCAAACAGGCTTACTGCTGGCATCGACCTGATCCCCAGTTGTCTCCTTAAGGTTGTATGCAAGTCCCATTCCCGTACAAATAGTAGAGTCCCACGGGGCGCCGTCGAGCCATGCTATGTGGAAAAAATTTCACGGGCCCGCATGGTGAACATTTCAGTACGCTACTGGCTTAGAACTCGTAGTATGTGTGAATACGTACAGTCTCCACGGCTATGCCAGCGGCAGACTCGTAGATCGCGCAACGTCGCAATTTCACGTATGCTTCCAAGCTGGTTGCGGGTGAGTGTGTGTGTCGAGTGCGTACAGCAGTCAAGCTGGAGAGAGGGAATAGTGTTGCCGGGTCGCGATACTGTTACGTTTATCTACTTGAAAGTGACTCAAATTTCAATGTTTTTCATTAGATTATCTATGAAACTACACGGTGGAAAAATTGTATGTTTTTTCTGAAAATTTGTATTTTCAAGCAGCACTAATACCGACATTTTTTAAATTTCTGTACCATAGCGTTTAATTACTACAAATTAAATTCTGGAGAGTGCCTATGCATTGCCCACGAATTACGTGTTAAAGTAGTCAACTTTCACATTAATTATCTCCGCATTGGCACTGTTAAAATTTTTTAAATTAAGGCCATGTAACGAGTGGGTCACGTGACCAAGCTAGTCCTGAATTTTTCATTGTAAACTTACGTCCAAAATAAATAAGATATCGCGCTCAAAGTTTGAGAAATGAAAGAGGAGACACTAAAGTTCACGGCTCTACTCTTTTTCGGTGGAAATTTTGAAAAAAAAATTTGTTTTCGATACTTTCCACTGTAAACTTACGGCCACACGCAATGAGATATCGTTTTGAAATTTTCTCACGCTAATTACAAGGCTCGAAAAAATGCGGCTTAGGTCCAAAATATTTATAATTGTGAAAAAAAATTTTTTTCAATTACTAATTGAAAAACATACCGACCGGGCTGCACAATACGCAAGAAATTTTAAATTTTGCCAATGGGCTAGTTATGTGGTTCATATTGATAAAAGTGGACCAAAACATAAAAACTGGTCACAAACCTTGTACACAAATAGTGCAAAAACTAATGTTTGCACTTGAAATGCAAATAAACAAATTTATATGTTTAGTTAGCCTGGCGTACGTATTCGCTCTCTCAAAGCAGCACTATCGCAGCAAGCAGACAACTTCCACTGTTCTGTGGGTAAAACAGATTGCATGGGTCGATATTTATGATTTTCATGAATAAACTTTTTTCTTCCCCCAACTCTGTGCCTTGCCACAAACGGTCCTTTAATATTTATTAATATTTTCCGAAAATATTTCCGCGTTATTTTAACTTTTATTTTTAAATATGGGTGAAAAAATATTGATCTGAGGACTGACTTGATCAGCTGTTATACTCGTTACATGGCCTTAATTTAGCATATAAATAATCGTTCTATTTAAATAGAGCTCCTTTTTAAAAAAAAATCTACCAGAGATCGATTTTTTTTACATACAACCTTAAAAACTGCGCAAATTTCCTTATTGATCCCTTACATTTTATCACCAACTTAGCAATAAAGACAAATACGTTTCCTGATCGATGGAAAAAGGCTCGAATTTGCCCAGTTTTAAAAAGAGGGGATAAATCAATGGTTGTAAGCTATAGACCAATTGCCATATTATCAAATTTTTCAAAGGTACTGGAGACGTGCGTGTGCGACCTACTCTGGCCTTATGTAACTCCCAACTTGTACTCCGCTCAGCACGGCTATGTTCCCCGTAGATCAACAACATCTAATTTGTTAACTTTTGTGCAAATGAGTGAGAAATTCGTAATTGAACACGAACAGGTAGATTTCATACACACGGACATGTCCAAAGCCTTTGACTGTATGAATCATAGTGTCACAATAGATAAAGTAAGAAATCTTGGTGTGCCTAACAAACTTCTCAATCTTTTAAACTCTGATTTAATTGATCGTGAACATATTGTACAATACAACGGCTACTCTTCAGTTTTGTTTATTCCCACATCAGGTGTAACACAGGGCTCTAATCTAGGCCCTTTATTATTTGAAATTTATGTCAACGGCGTTGAACAACTTTTGAGCGCTTATATTCTATTTTATGCAGATGATGCAAAATTGTTTTTTCCAATCGATAATATTCAGGACTGCTTAAAACTACAGAAAAATATTTAACTTTTGGTTAAATGGTAAACCGAAAATTCAGTGGATATTAATGTTACAAAATGTAAGGTAATGTCATTTTCTCGCAAAGTCATCAATATCAATTTTCAATATGAAATAAATGGGTGCATTCTGGAAAAAGTCAACTTTATAAAGGACCTCGGCTTGAATATGGATCATGAGTTGCACTTTAATATTCATATTGATTACTTACTTAGAGAACCCAACAGGACAGTTGGATTTCTAATTAGAACCTGTCGTTCGTTTAAAAACACGCCTGCACTGAGTTCTCTGTACTTTGCGCTGGTTAGATCGAAACTTGAGTATGGATCTGTGATCTGGCATCCTTCAGCAGAATACCTAATTGAATCAATCGATAAGTTTCAAAAGAAAATTGTCAAAATTTTTGAATTGGAAAGTAAACGAGAAATTTCTACCTCCTGGTTCTGATTACATTGAACTCTGTGACAAGTTTAAAATATGGACTTTGACAGACCGTAGGACTGTCTACTACATTTTATTTCTGTTAAAATTATTGAAGGGTTACGTCGACAGCTCCTCTTGATATGGTCCATATGTCTTTATCACACTTTTTAACTTCCATTGAGGCTTATATCTTAATTTATATAACGTTAAAACATAAACTTCGCTATAATTCATGTAAGTTTACATCTAGAAATATAATCTTTGATTGTAAAACATTGTAATATAACTGCGCTGCGTATACTCTATGTTAGTGATAACATAGATATGTTACCCTGTAATTGGTCGTGAGACTGTTGGATAATAGTTATTTGTTATACAAGTGGGTAAAATAGGTGATTGTGTGCGAGTGTGAATTTTGCAGCATAAGCCGCAGGCGAATGATGCAATCACACGAGTTAGAAATAACCTATGCACACGTGTATCACACGCTATTTTTTGTAACGCCCGTCCGAAAAAATTGTGTTAGGAGGAGTTAACGAAAAATATTAATTTTATATTGCATAGAGTGAAGTTGAGACCCCCTCCCTCCACCATTTGCTACCCCAAAACTAAAAAATTAGTCAAAGCAGGCGCCGAGCACCTACAAAGGAAGGGTTTCGTAGCCTATTAAGACGTTGATTTAAGTCTAATTATAAAAAAATTGCATGAAAAAAAATATTTGGCGCTTATGCCCTTTTCCTGTGCCAAATGTTGGCGCTTATGACCTTTTGTACGACGGACGGAAACGGCTAAGAAATCCTAAAAACAAAACTTCAATCATTAAAAGATTTGTGCAAGTTAAATCTAAATTTATTTCAAGAAGATATCATCATCAGTGTTTAAAGTTACCAATACCAGTGTCTAAAGTATCGCATCTTGAACGTGCGCATGCGCAGCTTTTTCACCAGTGCCGAAAGTAAGCCATCTTCAAACTGCACATACGCGAAAATTGTTTCACACACAGTCTGCTTAAATAAGGTCCTTTAGGCCCCATTTAGAAGCATAAAAACGTCAACTTTTGGGGCGGATGTTGCAAAAATAAATAAATGAAATGAAACTAGCGAGTGTTCAAACATTGAATCCGAATCTTCTGCTGACGAAAATTAAAACATGTATGTTTTTTATATACCTCTTACATTCAAGCTTTTTAATAAATAATTTGTTTTTTTAATTTTTGACTTCAGATTCGTAATCAGCGATCTTGAAAATCTCCTTATACCAATTTGGACAAAAAATTAAAAATGTCTTTAGCACACTCTTCCGTCATATTGGGTCAATCATTTTATTTAAAAAATGTTTGCCGTCAGATTCATAATCAGCGACCTGGAAAGCCCCCTTATAACAATTTTTAAAAGAATAAAAAATGTATTGAGCATATTCGTCCGCCATATTGGATCCGCCATTTTGTTTGTGGAATTTTTTATATTAAATTCGTAATCAGTGACCCCAGAAACTCTGAAATAATAAAATTTGTCCCATTTTATAAATATTTTATACTTTTGGCCAGCTTTTCGCGATTTGGCTCCATTGTGAATCCCCGAACAAAATCGGACTAAAAGAAAAGCTTCCAGTATGTGGGTCTAAATAAACAAGTTTTCCTAATTTTCTTTTTTCTTTCATTTTGTTTAAACCACTAATATAAAAAAAAATAAAACTATAATATAGCAAATTTTATTTTTTATCTCAATTCTACATATCAATAGCTTAAATTTGAGACATCCCCGAAGAAAATCGGGTCAAAAAAGCTTCCAACATAGGAATCTTCTCATCCCTTAATTTCATATCGAATTATTTAATCCCTGGCACAAGACGATAAGGGTTTCCCATGAAATCTAAAGAATTAAACAAATTTAGAGGCACCTCTAAAGTATCACAAAAAAATTCACAAAACCATATTATGACA
This sequence comes from Andricus kollari, assembly GCA_932074435.1. Lineage (NCBI taxonomy): Eukaryota > Metazoa > Arthropoda > Insecta > Hymenoptera > Cynipidae > Andricus > Andricus kollari. The sequence goes on along the minus strand of CAKNWW010300785.1, from coordinate 3,503 downwards.
CCCTGCCAAACTTGGATCCAATAGTTAGAAGGGTGCGGACGCCTATTTGGAATACACATGCATACATTCATACATAAATAAATACATATACACTCGAACTCGGAAGATACGAGAATCTCGGGAATCGGGAACTCCAAAGATACGAGACTCCTGCAACGTTTAGATTCCGGGGGTAATGCGTGAGAACGCACCAGGCCTACTAGGTATACAATTCGCAGTAAACAAACGTCGAGAAGTCGACGTTTATTCGCGCGCGCCTCACTCTCAAATGGGGTGGGGTGTACAGGGGAACAAAAATTCTGCTCGTATCTTTGGACTTCGAGTATATATATGTTGAAGACTTTGTGAGAACATGACATAACCTTACATTTCGTAACATTAATATCCACTGAATTTTCGGCGCACCATTTAACCAAAATTTAAATATTTTCCTGTAGTTTTAAGCAGTCCTGAATATTATCGATTGGAAAATCAATTTTGCATCATCTGCAGAAAATAGAATATAAACGCTCAAAAGTTGTTGAACGCCACTGACATAAATTACAAATAATAAAGGGCCTAGATTAGAGCCCTGTGTTACACCTGATGTGGGAGTAAACTAAACTGAAGAGTAGCCGTTGTATTGTACAATATGTTCACGATCAATTAAATCAGAGTTTAAAAGATTGAGAAGTTTGTTAGGCACACCAAGATTTCTTACTTTGTCTATTGTGAGACTATGATTTATACAGTCGAAGGCTTTGGACATGTCCGTGTATATGACATCTACCTGTTGGTGTCAGGAGGCAGGGATGGGGGCAACTTTGTAATTTCAAATGGGAACCCCAGTTTTTCATCACAGATTCAGATTTTCCTTCATGAATTACATAAGTTTTATTCAAAAAATTTTTTTCGGTTCGCGAAAAAAAAACCCATTCTCATGTCTCCTGGGGGGTGAAGTGGGGTAAATTTTGTTCAAAGTCGCTTTTCCCCATCGAAACTAAAAAGTTTTCATTACCGATATTTTTTTCATAGGATGGGTATGATTTTAAGGTATTTCATTGTCTCAAGTTAAAAAAAACCCTGTATATATGTATATCGGTTTCGATTCCTTCGGTTTCGGTTTCGATTCCTTTGCAATAGAACTGAAGGGCCTATGACAAAGCCACCGAACGCGTCCTCGGGTTGCGGATGGAGGGTTCCTGTAGCAAGTGTTTCTGCTGAATATGGTTACAATAATTAATAAGCAGTCGCGGACAATTGTCCGTGCCGAAAGCTGAATGGCACCTGGGCGAGGTGACTTAAACGGTGACTCTGAGATATCGGGTGACCTCTCAAAGTATGCAGCCTTATCCTTGCATGCGGGGCTCTACAAGGATGGACGAAACCTTTCCCTAGCTGCTCGTGGGAACAACAATGACACCACCAAAACACCAAAAAGTTGTAAATGAGGTTCAATACGATCGAACGCGCAGAGCACCCGACAATGGGTCGGCGAACAATGCCGATAATCCTAGAGTTCGGGGTGCTGAAAATAATTTAGATGGAAACACCACGACGAACCGGCAAGGCGCCCACATTGAGTGGTCGCATCAACTCAACGATGACTTGCCAGACTGCTACGATGCCAGCATTATCCCTGTTCACCGAGGCTTTATGGCGCGTATGCATACTCTATGGTGCCAAAAACACCCAGAGCTTCAGCACGTTTCGATTTAATCGATGTGAAATCAACGTGCCTACCTCTGGGAAAATGGATATGTACGCGGAGCGCTTCCCCAACCGCTGCTTGATCAAGCTGCAGCCGAAGATGAGGAAGGGACATTAAGACCAACCGCGGAAAGCAGGCACCTTCTGAGAAATGGTCACGATTTGAGGACTAGGAGGAACATTAACATGCAAGTTCCTCTTAAGCCCCAAGATCTGGCTGAAATGGATGCCTCCCTTCGTGGAGAAATCTCGCAAGAATTCGACCTCTGGCCCATCAGTTGTTCAGTTAATGGTGCTGCGAGAGCTTTGGCTGATTCAAATCGAAGGCTCAAACCTGCGATGGATCAAAAGACCAAAAGACGCTTACATCAACTGAACAAGAATATTGGATGGGCAAGACCGAATGCGTCCCATGTTCAATGTGTTATTGACTACATAACATCTGGTAGACCGTTCAAGGAAAGGGTTCGAAAGTTCGCCCAAGAACTGAGGATCTTGAGTCACACACTAAACAAGTCAAAGCTGCTGACAATCAAGCAGCATATTGTTGACAAAATACGGCTGTCATCTGAAGCAAGGAGGAGAATACAGAAGAGGGAGAGATGGATCAGGGAGAATCAACAGTTTCTCGCCGACCCATCTCGCCTCTTCAATGATCACCCTGTTTCTGTCAAAAATACACCCAAGCCCAACGAGGTAGAGACTTTTTGGAGAGAGGTATACAAGATCCCGAAAACACTAAAGTTGAAAGAAAATACTGACAATATCATCCGCTTCAAGAATTTTTGCGACAACCTCATAAAATCGGAGGAGGAATGTCCATCAATCACTGCCGTAGAGGTGAAAAAAGCACGTAGAGGAACGAAGAACTTTTCCGGTGCTGGAGCAGATTGTATCAAGAACTTCTGGTGGAAGAAGTTTACTTCTAAACACAATGTATAAGATCTTTACAGCTGTCTTAACAACAGGATTGTTCGGCGAATTGAGCCTGTGTGGCGTGAGAAGTACGAACAACGTGGCTCGAAAAAAGTTGTAGCAGGCTGTCGAGAAAACCTGCTAATTGACAGGTGTGTCTGCAAAGACGCTGCAGCCCATCAACGCGTCCTGTCAATGGCCTGGATTGACTACCGAAAAGCTTTCGATTCAACCTCTCATAGACTTATCATCTGCCTGTTGGAAAGCTTGAAGGTGCATCCACACATAGTGAGATGCATAGA
>CAKNWW010300782.1:0-13624 GCA_932074435.1 Andricus kollari | reverse complement strand
AGGTGGATCAGTGCAAGGGTGGCAAAGAAGATCACAAAGCAGCCTTATGTACCGAAACTCTTCGGTGTAAAACACTACGCAGAACTGAAGGAAAAGCCGGAGTATCTTAAGTATGTTCTAGGTTCGGGCATAGACGTGGTTCGCAGATACCCTTGGTACGGCAGCCATTTGAATACCACATCCATAGAAAGTTTCTGCAGGAACAGCATTGGTGATAATGAAAAAAGGGTAAGCTTCAAAACTTTAGGCGAGCAGGGTAAAAAGGGTCAATACCAGACATCACTCTGGCGTCAGAAATTCTGGTACTACTGATACACAGCTGCAAGGTGATCGAGGATTACTTCAGGAGCGATCACCGGTATATTAGATTTAGATAAGGAAGGACACTGCTGATCAGGATATACTCCTTAATACGGTTGGGCTAAAATAATGCAGAAATGGACGAGAAACAGTTTGATAGTGTAGTAGCTGAAGGAAAAGGACATCTATTCGTTCTGCACGACAGTGCTGAGCAAGTGAGTGGAGTGGTAACACTAGTAGACGCTACGATGTAAAACATTCACCGGGCCTGCAATGCGTCAAAACCCTGCAAGAGGACCCGAAACAACAGACGCACTAATGTTTGGTGGACGGACGAAATAGCCTCGCTTTGTAAAACAGGTCTTCAGAGTAGACGGGAAACAAGCCGGGCAAGAAAAAGAAGGGACAACCTAACAACATCAGCTAAGGTTCAACATCTGCAAAACAAAAAAGAGCTCCAAAAAGCCATTGAATGGAGCAGAAGGCAGAACTGACTAGGCTTTTCCGAGGACGTCAACAATCAGCCTTGGATTTGGTCACAGAATTGTCACACGAAAGCTTGGTCCCTTTTCAGCATTTTGGCGATGGAACTAGAAATTGTAGATAACATCGTTGATAGTCTCTCCTCCGCCTATCATGTGAAGCAAGCGGACAACGATGGGGCCATGGCCGTGGATACACCGCCGTTCACAATGAAGGCCCTACAACGCTGTCCATGCAGTTAAGCAAATTGTACAAACCATCAACTAAGCAGAAAGTGGAAACCACTACTCCAGGAAAGTCGTCCTCCTGGCAACGTTTGACAACAAAAAAACGATTTTAACTCTTCCAGATGGAACTACATGATCCAAGGCTTTAAAAAGTTTGAGGTACCAGATTATTTACAACGGATGGTTCAAAGCTATCGGAAGGACAGAGTTCTTTTATACGAGACAACAAATGGAACCAGAAGGAAGGACATAACGGCCGGTGCCACACAGTGATCTATCCTGGGTCGAGACCTCTGGAACATCTCGTAAGACGACATCTGGTATCTGCAAACACTCTGGTATAATGATGGCATCGCTAATAATGACGGGTGCACTTAGAGTCGCGTGCTCTTGTCACACCGTCTTAGAGCCCGCAGCGCCTGTGATTGCGGGAATAATACTGATTAACCTGTTAGCCTTGAAGAAAAAGCGCATATTTAAGATAATCCCAAATACAGACAAAGAGACGGCTAAGGCCGAGGCCAGAGTAAATACTCAAGGGTGCTGGCAATGAGGAAGTTGCCTTAAAATATATGGCTGCGAATTTTTCTGCAAGGTCCCAGTAGTTAGGTATAAGGTTAGGTAGTTTTAGACCGGGTTCAAATCAGCAACCTGTGCTAGAAGTATTTTCTCAACCAGTTACAAACCGGGTAAGAATCGGATATAATCGGACACAAATATTGTATGATGCCGAATAGAACGCGGTTCGGTGTCGGTTATAACCCACGGACCAAAATTGGGAAGGGTGGGTTTAGGGCCGGTTAGAACCCACTTCTATCCGAGTACTTTCCGACGTTTTAGGCAAAGAGGGTACCATCTGTGTACGTCTTAGTTTTGACGGCACAATTGTCCTCTGGCAAAGAACACTTTATGCAGAATAAATCCCATAAATTCTTATTTGCGTAAAGCTTAAAAAAGGATTTCTTACAATTATAGAAATATTATATATTATTATATTCACCAATAGAGTTGAGGATAACCACGAGCGATATAACCAGAGTATAGACAATTCTCATTTTTTTTTCAAATTGGAGGCAACAATGATTAATGTAGTAATGAAAAATGTGAATGTCAAAGTAACTAAGGAATATTCTAGTGCTTCATTAACAGATACGTTTTATATCATAGTCGTTATCTCCTAGCCGAAAGGCGTCAAGTTTGTCCTTCTGGGAGACTTATATCTGATAAGAGTCATTTAAAATAAAGCGCAGTTTCGGGGCTACAAAGCTGCTACACCCGATATATCAAGGTTTCGGTATAATACTAATCTTATCAATTAGATTCTGCGGACCAGTTTATCATTCTCTAAATCTAATGTACATATGTGCCCGTTCGAGAAGAAGGGTTTCCCAAAGCGGCAAAAATAGATTTTTAGTTTCTCCACCAATCGATAATTTTTTTTACTGCTCTCTCATAATAAAAAAATATTATTCCTGTATCTGAAAAACTCGAATTATTATTAAACTGTCAAGTGAGGCCCTCTAAAGGAACCGCGCGTTAACTACCTTCCTTCGCGGTCCGTCACATATACAATTAAACATAATGCTGATGTCAGATTTGATGACACTTTAATCTGCATTCTATATTTAGACAAAACATGATCTGAACTTCTCAATTTTTTTCGCAATCTAAGAACCAAAGGCAGCTATTGTATTTTGTTAAAAATGTATCTGTTTGTTTAGAAAAATTAGTTTTTTCGTTCAAAATTGATATTTTGATTGAGAATTCAACTCTTTAGTTGAAGATTTGTCTTTTGGTAGAAAATTAATCTTTTATGGTAGAAAAATCAACTATAGTCGTTATATCTCAAATTAACCGCGTTAAGCTTTCTGTTTTGAGATATTTACATTTGATAAGAGCCAGTTTCAAGAAAAAAATTGGGCTTTGCAGGAATAAATACTATCCCGGATTTTATAAAAGTGTATTTTTTAAATATCTCGACTGCTACATTACTATCTCATCTGGTAATTATCGTGTGACAAAGAACAACGTCACCTTCCAGAGGGGCATCTTTCAGGGCGATATCATGAGCCCTCTGCTCTTTCGCATCACACTTCTGCCTCTATCTCTCGCACTACAAAATTCTCCCGGATTCCTCCGCGGCGACACTAATAATCGCGAGCATAAGGTCACCCATGTATCTTATATGGATGACGCGAAGATTTATACTTCTGGTGCAAACAACTAATCTGAAAAAAGAAAAGATTATTGGCGTTTCTGATGACCCTGAGCTTGTAGATATAAGTGTCATTAGACACCGTGACACTGGACAGACCTATACATACCTGGACGTACCGCAAAGCCGCATGCAGGACGTTTCATCAGTGAAAGAGTCTCTCCGAAGCAGATACAAACATCTGCTTCGACAGAGTTGGTCTTAAAATCTGTCGGCGTTGTACAAGGTATCTGCGACTAATGCTTCTCGTTCCGGTTCTACTCATTTGGGTGGTACAGTGGACGAAAACAAGCTCACGGCCATTGATGTCGCCACGCGTAAGATCATACATATGCATGAGAGCATGCATATAAATTTATCCGTCCCTTGATTATACATCTCACGCTGTCAAGGCGAAAGTGGACTTCTAGATTTCCAATGTCTTCATAACCAAATTTTTCTGAGTACACTGAGAAAACACGAGATGAGTGGCAAAGGATCGTTCCTTTAAAAAGCCGTTGATTAGACGGACGAGACCCTTGTCCTCAATTTTAACGTCAGAAGTGAGGAAAATACAATACTCCATCTAGAAGCCTCATTTCTAATAGCCGAGTAAAGAAAGCTTTTGGTTTCCTCGGATCATCAGAACTGAATTTAGGTACAGAGGGTTTCATTTTCGCATGATAGGACAGTGTCATTTCCACCTTAGTATAACGTGATCACATGTTATGTCAAGAAGTTCCCAGCGATAGTGGCAGAGCGTGACAGGTCCACGCTGAGTACCTAGAACACATACTATCGGGGTGTCCCACTCACGCAGGAACGACGTATCTCTACAGACATAATGCGACCCTGAGAGTGCTTTATTATCATTTTTGTCGCCCTTACGTTGTTGGCCCCGATTCTGCCCTGCCGAACGCTCCCAGGGAGATACAGTCAATTGTCTAAAACGAGAAGTGCCAAATTTTCTGGAACTACGATTTTCGGACAGTAGCCTCCATTGCACACTTGAGAACTCACATCGTTCTGTAAGACTTCGAGAAACTAACTATATTCGTGATCGAATTCTTAGCTCCGGCCGACTACAACATCATTGCCAAAGAGAAGGAAAAGGCAGAGCAATCAAGACCTTAAAAAAGAGCTGCAACGTCTGTACACAAAACATTCTCATATAGTAATTGTCCTTGTGGCTGGTGCTCTCGGAGTTGCGAACCTATTACTGATTTGTAACTTTAAAGCCATATTTGCATGCCAAAAATATGCCAAGGCACATGCGAGATGCATTCAAAAAGGTGTCATACCATTTTTGACGTTTAAATAATTCAAAGTTGTAGCCGACCGAAAGAACGGGCGGAATCTAGGCTCCGTTACCTGGGCCCACCCCTATACACGATCGACCACAACTGGGGCTAGATAGAAGAAGGGCTGTAAATGTGTCACACTGTTTATAGCGAAGAAGTATATTTTATTCATCCTCTTTGTATACAAGCTCCCGCATTGGCCTTTAATTATAATAAATGATCCATACTGGATCCACTCAAACACGACCAAAGCGTCAACAGTTCAACCAAGGATCCAAACCGGCTCAACACATATAGCACAAGTACTTTAACTCCTCAAACAAGAACAAAATCCAAACCGGATTAGTCCAAACCAGACATGCACATCAGCACATTAATGATTACAAGATCCAAATCGGATCAGGCCCAACTGGACGAGAACATCAACACCCAGAACGAACAATTCACTCGCGTAAACGCACCTTCGAAAACCCCCCAATGCTTCAGGCTGCACGAAAGCAAAAGCAAAACTCCTATGACCTCCAGTCCCTTCATCCCAGCAGCTTTCTCGTTTTAGCCGGGTCAGGTAGAAAGCAAGGATCAAGTTGGCCAAAGAAAAAGGGTCGCATCAGTAACAAAAGTAGTTACATTATTGTGTCTCAGTTTAGAAAGTGATTCATTGTGAATACTTTATTACATTCTGAAACTGTGCACTTTTTAATTTTATTTGATTTTTTTCAGATCTACTTTCCTGTTGAATTTGGTTTCTTATCTGTCAGTTGAAAACAGCTAAATTATTGCACTGTGAATTTGACCTTTTTTGCTCTTATCATTTTTATTGAGTTGAAACGGATACCATTTGGTCATTTATTTTTCTTCTAAACTGGAAGACGCTATTTTTTTCTTTTTAACATTATTATCGACTTGTGAGGGAGGAGATTTTTATTTTCAATTTTTTCTGAATTGGAAGAGTACCTTTTTTTAGTTTTCATCATTTTATTGATTTGAAAGAGATTATAGGGTTACGAATGTAGCTTGTAGTTTTTCAAACGTGGCTTGGATGATAAATCATAATTTTAAAATTGTTTGGCGGCATGACCTTCAGCGACTTGTCATTTTTTTACTTTAAAGTACTATGGGAGGTTTATGGGGGCCGCAGAATCTTATTACGAGGCTGGGAATGTAGCCTGCAATTTTACGAACATGACTTGGGTGATGATTCACTTTAAAATTGTTTGGCGGCATCACCTATAACGAGCTGGTACTTCTTTAGCTTACGAAGGGAGGCATCCATTTTAGCCAGATTTTGGGGCACCTCAGAAAGTGCCTTCTTTCCGCGGTTGGTCTTAATATCGATTTCTCATCTTCGTCTGCAGCTTGTTCAAGCAGCGGTTGGGAAAGGGCTCCGCGTACATATTTATTATTCAAGAGGTAGGCACATTAATTTCGCAATGACTGAATCGAAACGAGCTGAAGCTGTGGGTGTTTCTGGCACCACCAGGTGTGCCAAGTGTAAACGGTGACTCTGGGATACCAGGCTACCTCTCAGAGTATGCAGCTTTATCCTCGAATGGGGAGCTCTACTATGATGGAGAAGCCCCTTTCCCTAATTGTTCAGGAAAAAACAACAATGACACTGCCGGTACATTATTACATACAAATTTCATTACATCTTTTATTACAGTTTTATTACATCATTATTGTACATTGTATGTGCATTATCACACGTAATATTATTTCTGGGACCAGTCACAGTGGTGATTCCCCCCTCCCACGAAACGTTGGAAAGCGGTAAGCGTTTGATTAACATTATTCCTGTGCTAAGTTACAGGGGTCCCTTACCGCTCCACGAGGCGATAGAAAGGGGTGGAGGTTCGACCAAAATTATTTCAATAACTAGATATAGGGGTCTCTTCCTGCCCCCACGAGATGTTGGAAAAAGGTAGGGGTTTGACTAACATTATTTATGTGGCCAGTCCATAAATCGTTAATCGTAATCTTTGATTCACAAATCGAGGATAAAGTGCGATATCTTTCTTTAATACCCGCGCGGGAATTGCGATTTTTAGACCCTGGCGCAAAACAGTAAAAATCATCGAATCCACTATCGAGTAACTTCAAGTCGTGGTTGAATTAATCGATCGTGGAACTGATTGCTTTTTCTGTTTCGCGACAGGCCACGAAATCGCATTCCCCTTACCTTGGAGGTATGTAAAAAAATAATATGTTAACCAAGTGGGGGACAAGTTGCTTCCCCACTCGGTTAAAAAGGTACTATTTTTTACAAATACCATAAGAGAACTTTTTTATCGGTATCGGCAGTCTATATACTCCGATTCGTTAGAACCGAAGAAGCTTTAACAATAGGGAATTCAAAATTACAGAACATAACATTTGTAAAGGTTTTGACCTTTAATTTCGACTTAACCGTGTGTAAAGAATTGTGGTTTACACACTTACTACTTTATATTTCTTTTTGACTACGCTCTGCCTGAATTATAGCATATCTTCGATTACTTCTGGGGTCAAGGAAACAACTGCCACTCTGTACATGTTTATTTTTGCTAGCTTTTTTTCAAAGAAGAGAAGGTGTGTATAATCCACGAAAAACCATTTCTCGTTTTGTTTTTTTTTTCCCAATATTGCGAAGATGTCAGCATTGGACATTGATAATAGAATTTGTTCTTCAGTTGGAATTAGTTCATGGATATTGTTAAATGTTCTGAATTTAATTGGTTTATTGGGTGAAAAGGTGTATCTTCGAAGTTTGAATATACGGTTCGGCTTGATAATGAATTGAGCTCAATATTCGGAAGGCTAAATAAATTAATTGAAGAAGCTGCAAAATTATTTTACTTTCCGTTTCAAAAAGCTACAAAAAATCGAAAATCAGTTAATGCTGGTGCAGTTTTATATGAAAAATACCTCAAATACCGGCATAAATTTATAACTTGTGAGATTATTATTAAACATGAAAGCGCAGAAGAATATATATATATACATTTTTTTCAAATGATACCTCAATCTATTGTTAACTATTTTCATCTATAAATTTAACACTTTCACTGTTGTCAAAAATAATAACCCAATATTCTTTGTTTTTTCTTTTATAGGTATTGTACTTTCATTTAGTCCTGGAATTGACGCAAAGTGGCTACAGGAAAATGATGAGCCGCAAGAAGATATCATAATTGAGTGGAAAGAAACTTTCAAGCACAGAGATTCATGTAAAAACGTGAATTACTACTTTTCTATGTTTAAATGTTTGGTAATTCTTTATTGCAATATTTAAGTTTCTTTATTTGTAATATTAGGATGCGAAAATCTTTTAATTAGTATCGCGAATTGCAGAAAATTTATTAGGAAAATGACAAATGATTCTTGCATGCCCCTGAGGTACAATGGATTTCAGCATTTTACCAAAAGATTACTTCCAATGGAAATGATTATTGCTTTTTATTTTATAGTTATCTCTTAATTTTGATGCCACATATAAGGAATCAGAAAACAATTTTAAGGCTTCTTGAAACGCTGTCGCTGAGGTGGTGATATCTTATGCAAAATCCAAACAAAAGGTTGTTTACATTTTTGCACGGACTTTTTAACCTACCCTCGTATCTCCACCTGGCTAATATAATGATGATTCAGTCAAATATACTGTCGTCGCATTACATTGTATCTTCAATACTTACCACTGTATAAGGACTACTTTATACAAAATCGACGTTCTTTACTCAACGAAATTGGCGTTCCAAAAACTATCGAAACTGTACTGAATCAAATTTTCTGTTCACTTTAGAACACGTTGCGCATGTTTGACTCTAATAGGAAAACTGGATTTTTTGAGTGGGTATACTTGTAAATTAGTGCCTCATATGTGAAAAAGGTGAAAAGGAAAATTCCATTATGATGAAGAATACAATTATTACTTTATTTCGCAATATCTGAATAAGCAGTCCCTGTCCAATGTACAGAAATTAATAACACATAAACTTAATACAATAGTTCAACATAATATAGAAAATTTGGCATTTTTTACAGACCTTAATCGAGCGCGTAGAGCCAGACAATTAATGTTAATGTTTTCGCTAAACCCAAAGAATCTTGAACAAAAAGGACTTCAAAATTTCATTCTATAACGCGAATATAATAAACCGCACACAAGCACAACAGGCAGATTATTTTAAATCGACTTCCCTGTATGAAGAATCTTAAATTTAATTCTGATCAGGGCATTGTTGTCTAATGGAAAACCCGCGATTTCTGATTGTTTAATTGGCAGAACATCGCCGCTGTGCATGTTTATTTTCGCCGGCACTTGCCCCCTAACAGTAGGTGTATATAATCTACGACCAATCGTTCCTTCTTCTGTTTCTTGCAATATTCCATATACGTCACCATTGGACTTATATAATGCTATTTGTCTTTCATCTGGTATAAGGTTGAAAACACCATCATTTGCTTTTAAATAAATTGGTTCTTGGCGAGGAAAAGTGTATAATTGAACTTTTAATGTCCATATCGGTGGGCTGTGGGAAGAAAGTCGAAGAAATGGAAGATCTTCAAGTTCATATCCAAGTATGGTTAAAGAACGATGTCTGACTGCAGGGGACCTGGACCTGAGGGCAGGGGATCTGGACCTGGCAGAAAATTGATGTATGCCAAGAGAAAGAGTCGTATCTGGAGATTGTCTGCTATGAGAAGAAGAAGAGGAAGAAGAAGAATGTCTGCCACGAAGGCCACCAGGAAGAATAGAAGGCTCGGCAATAGCAGGAAACGCGGCAGATGAATTAGTTATGGAAAGAGAAAGTGTCGTATCTGGAGAACGTCTACCAGAAGAAGATGGTCCTTCATTTGGAACACCACGACCAAGGTCGGTGCTGCGCGAACGATCGGATTGTAAACTCAACTCTAGAACAAGAAACAAAAAATATCATTTTTCTCAAAGTACACAATCGTATTTATGTTATATTTTGTATAATATTATTATTATAATACATTTATGTTTATTTACACACTATTTACACATACTTTCCAATTATTGCAAAGAAAAGTGCATTGCATTGTTACCCTTTTCTTTGTACCAAAGGACTGGACTAGGTAAAGGATTTTAATGTCCTAAAAACAAATCTCTTGTATAAATTTTCCTATACGTCAGGATTACGAAAAATCCTATATCGGAAAAGAAAAAGTGGCAATTTGTTTTCTTTAATCTGCTTACGAACCGATTTTCTTTTTCCTAGACACTAAAAAACTAACAAAGGAGAAAATAAAAGCGAATATAATAGTCTAAGGCTACTGGACAATATCAGCAATGAGAGGATTCTCAAAGAATGTGGTGTAGGGGAAACACTATTTGACAAGAGAGAAAGAAATTTGTTTAAATGGTTTGGTCTTCTTGAGAAAATGAGAGGCAAATGATTGACCCAGAGGCAGACATCGTCGAGGTCCAATAGAGAAAGAGCGATGCTTTAGGTTGAGAAAAAAAATCAACATCCAGGTTTCTCTCAAGCCCAAAGATCTGTCTGAATTGGATGACGAGCTTCGCGGACATTTTTACGATGAGTCTTGACCTCTGAACTATCAAATGTAGTGTGTATTATGCAGCAAGAACTTTGGCGGATGCAAACCGTAAAACAAAAACAACGGCTGATCATAAGACCGAAAGGTATGATCATAAGACCATCAGGCAGCATATTATTGATAGAAGACGGGTATTATTTGAAGCTAGGAGGAGTTTGGAGTGGAGAAAAAGGTAGGTCAGAGAAAATGAACAGTTAGTAGTTAGAATTATAGATATTTAACAAATTATTATATTCACCAATGTAATTGAGGATAAGTATCGAGGATAAACCCAGAGTATAGACACTCCTCATATTTTTTAATTAGAGGGAACACTGGTAAATGTAGTAATGAAGAATTTGACTCACAATGTAACTGATAAATATTTCAGTGCTTTATTAACTGATCTGATCTATACTGTAATCCTTATCTTTTAGCCCGAAGGCGTCAAGTTGGTACTTCAAAGATATTTACATTTGATAAGAGTCACTTTAAAAAAAAAATTGGCTACGTGTGAATAAATAATATTCCAATGATCTATACAAGTTAAAAAACAGTTTTAACAATCAACGCAGATTTTCATTGGGAGCAACTGCTAACAATGAAAATGACACTGCCTCATGACCGTAAAATAATGTTCCATCAACATCATATGATCCAAATAAAATTTTAAATGAAAACCAGAGCAACTGGCTAGTAAGATTAACCCGAATTTCAAGTTAGTGTTACAAATGTCATTAAAACTGGTGTCACAATTTACGTCATCTTTTACATTTTAGGGAAAGCTGGTCTTTGTATGACAAATTTATATACGAGATAAAATAGTTGATTAAAAATCCAATGAATTTTTAATATAGTCTTGGATATGAGAGAAAGTCATTCAAAATCCACAACGTTGCGTATTCAAGAATGTGATTAATCATCATCTAAAAAGCATGTAACGTTTTAACAGAATCTCAGAGACAGAGCTTGGGAAACTAAACGATAGTCGCTGAAAATTTAGTAGGCGAGGGCTTTATTCTCCCTTAGACGAAAACTCCGAATTCTCCGAATTGAATTAAATGTAAATTAATTAAAATTTGAAATTAAATCTGAATCGTTTCGAACTAAATAAATCAACTGAATAATTTTGAAGCAGTTCTAGGTCCGGTTACACAACGTGAGTCGGCTGCATTATTTAGAGGCATTATCGTTTTTTTTGGTCTAATTCAATGAAATAATCGGTTGAAGGAGGTGCAGAGCGGGTTAAAGATTTCAGTTTAGAGGTTTTCGTGGTCACAGACACAAAATGAGCGATAGATTTAATTTCGATTGGCTGATAGGCCTCAACACCGATCTAGTTAGAGGCGTTTTAAATGCACATCACGTAAATAATAGAAGGTCTCGAGAAGAAATAGTTGACAGGATCCTTAGATATTTTCAACGCAAATTCGGTAGTGGTCCTAGAACGAGTAAACCCCTCTTGGCCATCAACAGTTTGTGGAACAGCAGGCAACACGATGAGTCGTAGCCGTTTAGGCCCAGCTTTATTGAGAGAGGAAGCACAGACTGTTAATGTCCCGCCTCTGGACATCCAGTCAAGAAATTTGGGCTTGGGAGGAACAAGATTCCAATATCAACGTACATACATTTCCCTAAAGTAGTAGATCTAAAATTCTAGTTCAGACAGATAGACAATGGAACATAACTTTCTCTGGTAGATGAGATAGTAGCGTCATTACCTTTTTAAACCGAGTGTAATAATGCAGGGCGGCAGACGCGACAGCAGACGAGGAATCGCTGCCTGCAATTCCCTTTTTACTACAGGGAATCGCGCTCTTATGGTTTAGACAGAACCGCCTTTGGAGAAATCTTTCATTGCAGAATTTGCGTAGCGCTCGAGATCCAATAAATCGAAACCAGAGAACAATATTAAATAGCCGACCCCAATACCCGCGATTAAAGACAAGCCAACGAAACCTGATACGGTCTCGGAGGATTTGGAAAATCAAATCAACGAGGCCCCGAGTCAGGATGACCGGCCGAGTCTAAAGAAAGGAACTGGAAAGTTTATGGGTCTCTCTTAGTTTGATAATAGGTCAGAACGTAAAGATAAGGAAAATGATCACAGGAAAAAACGTAGGGTTTACAATTTCCCACAAGACGTGCACAGTGCCCAGAATTAGTTAACGCAGCAGCCATTGAGAAAAATTGGCATATTTAGTTTAGCGTTCCTTCAGTCCTCACGTCTGAGGCCCAAAAAAATGCGGGACCATAAGTAAGAAGTACGAGAGCGGGAAATTAGGCTACGTTGAGTTAACACGTGTAGGGTCTTACTAATTTTAAAGAGAGCCCGTAGTGGTGAAATTGAAACATCCGATAAATTAGTTCGGCTTTTTACGAAAATAAAGATTGGAAACGAGATCATCTACGCATTAATAGATAGTGAATCAACACAGTCCTTTATCATAGAGCCTCTTCGCAGACGATTGATGACTTGTAACCATCGTAAAATGTTTGATCCGAAGGAACAAACTATGCGCGTATCTAATGGAACCATTTCATCGATTTTGGGTCACGTATTTTTGCCGGTGAAGTTAGACGGTGTAAGCAATGAATTAGCATTCCGGAATGGGACTAAACGGACGCCCTATTGTATTTTGGGATAGGATTTTCTAAAAAAAATTTAGCATAATCCAAAATGGTTATTAGAAGTAGTGGTGCTTGTCAAAAGGCCCAACGGAATAACGGTTAGCCCCCTATGGTAACGGTGGCATGTTTCGGATGACCGCAGAAGAGTTAGTCGACCAAAAAACGTCTTGAGGTATAGCAGAACTGTCAGAAGCCGAAAGCGAACGACTGAAACAATTCTTGTCAGACGTGATCCCCCCTGACGCCCGACGAGAGGCAGAACTGACCTCGTGGATCATAACATTGAGGTTCATGGTCACCAACCCATCAAAAAGCGACACTATTGAGTGTCCCCAGTAGTTCTGCAGGCAATGTATGACGAGGTGGATCACGTATGAGCAAAAAGGTTTATCGAGCCATCGAATCCCGAGTGGGCTAGCCCTCTTGTTAGATTATAAAAAAGTCAATAGCATATCAAAAGAAAATGGCTGCCCCTTCCGTTCCTGGAGGACATCCTAGATAAACTTCGAGCAGCCCGTTACACATCGACAATTGCTCTTAGTTTAGCCTATCATCAGGTCGCCTTGAAAGAAAGCAGTTAACCAATTATTGCGATCTGGGAACCAGTTAGGGGAGTCTTGCAATACAAACGTATGCAAATACAAACGTATAAAACTTCTGAAGAGCACCTGTTCTGGCTCAAAAGGGTTCTCAATAAGATATACGAAACCGGACTCACTTAAAGCGCCGAGAGAAGCGGCTTGTGATCTAGCAAGAAGGGAAAATTCTTTAAAACCCAAAATCACAGAAATCGCGTGGCTTGATCACGCAAGTAAGTAAAAAATAATCCAAAACTCATTACCCCGCGAATCTAACGAAACACTTGACGAATTAATTTCGTCCCTAGGCGAGATAACAAATAAAACCACACGACTTTATTGAAACAGTTCCTAAGTGTCTCAGAATTC
>CAKNWW010300753.1:1044-13606 GCA_932074435.1 Andricus kollari | reverse complement strand
AAACAATATTTTGAGACTTCGATTTTCGACGTGCAGATAACCAAAACAAAACATCGACAGAGAAAAAGATATTTGAGAATCTCTGACACAGAAGCTGTGATTGGTGGAAAATCCGACCCCTTTGACGTCAGAGGGGCCCTCCAATCGAAATCGTGATAGAAAATTCATATTTCAACATTAAATTAAAAATAGTAAACAATACGTAAAAATATTTTATGGGCGTTTTTAAAATTAGAATTTTATAAACTATAAGATCCATTCACTGGAAAAGTGATATCTGACTTTGAAAACAACCCTATTCCGAATTCTCTT
Organism: Andricus kollari; assembly: GCA_932074435.1. Lineage (NCBI taxonomy): Eukaryota > Metazoa > Arthropoda > Insecta > Hymenoptera > Cynipidae > Andricus > Andricus kollari. Next base: position 13,294 of record CAKNWW010300753.1, on the reverse strand, counting down.
CCAACACATCAATTGTGGAATGTGTTCGCTTTGCCATTTTAAAGCCTTCTTATCCTTACAAAGCGCTAAACTTGAGCACCACGGCAACAATTTCGGACTATTTTCAACTTTCTTCAATCCCTTGACAAGTTCAGTGCGTGCACAACCTACGGACCATTTGATTGGTTCACTTTTTTTTAGATGCGCGTGGCGAGACCATACTTTGTTGGATCATGGAATTGCAAGCATTCGGAATTGGACACAGGCTACAAAAAGGTGTTTCATCATGAAAATTCCCATAATGGTTTTCTTTTGCTAATGATTGTTTATGCTTTACAGGAAATTTACAAAAATATAATAACAAGTACTTTTTTTCAATTCTTTCGAAAAACGAGCTTTTACCATTTAAAACCCTATTAATTTCAAAAGTCTGGGGGGCGGGCTAATGTTGACCAATTTGAAAAAAAAATATGACATTTCTTTTTTAGGAAAACGGACAAATTGGGGAGAATCAATCACCTATAATCGAAAGTCGGGCGTATCGACAGAAAAAAAAATTTTGTTCTTTCCCTTTCCAGGGGGCCTGAAAAGTTTCTAGTGGGTACCAAAATGACATCCTAAAAGTTTAAGCAAAAAACCAAAATTCTCTCAGTTCGCATAGCGTGGTAAAAGTTCAAAATCACGAAAAATTATATTTTTCTCCTATATTTTCAAGCGAATAATCTTTTTTACCCGTGTGAACGGTAAAAGTTGTAAACTATAAGGATATAAGTTCCTATGTAGTACATCCCTCATCAAAAATTATTTTATGTTCGCGGACTCAAATTAAAGTGCAGAAAAATTGGTATTTTTCTCGTTATATTCAGGGCAACAAACATTTTTCTGATCCGGGTGAACCGTAAAAGTTGTACATTATAATAATATAAGGGGTCATCCATAAATTACGTAACGCAATTTCTCGACAACTTTGACCCCCCCCCCCCCCACTATGTAATGCTTTTCCGATTTTTCTCTGTAGGTTTTTGCTATTAAGTATCACTAGGCTTGATCCCCCCCCCCCCCCACCCTAGTGCTACGTAATTTATGGATTGCGCCTGAATTCCTACGCAGTATAGACCATATCGAAAATTATCTTATATTCGCACGCTCAAGTTAGAGTACCGAAAATGGTAAGCATCACGAAAAATTTTATTTTCCTCATTATCTTCGAGCGAAATTTTTTTTTCTGATCCCGATGCCCGGGTAGAAATTGAAACTTGCTTCTTAACAGGCCCTGTCTAGATTTCCTATTTTCTATCGAGGCCCTAAAGTGGCAATCTATAGAGGGCGCAATCGGAAACGTCACGCTCAGCTAGCGAGGTTATGAGTAGGCAACACAACGAGGGCCTATTAAAAAGGCCTTTATAGAATCTAGATAGTCCCTCACTATACTAAAACCATTCTTCAGTATTGCGCATGCGTTTTTCCATCAATTTTTGGCGCGTTTATTTGAAATCAAAAGTGGAAGATATGGTAAATTCTTAATAAATAAAGATTTTTAATTGGATGGTAATGTTTTTTACATATACAGTCAGAATAATAATTTAACATGAAGTAAAATAATCATGAACGCAAATGTTTTAACCCTTACTTGCCACTGTGGGGTGGATTACACGCCAGGCTTTTTCTTTCTTAATTTGAAGTACCTAAACGTGAAGGAAATCGCTGTACATCAATATTTGTCAATAATTCGAGACTGCCAGTACCTATTCGGGGCATTAGCATAGCGCTGCAATAGTTTACGTGTCTGTGGTAACTGTTCAAAGTTGCGTGGGGTGTCAAACACCCCAGTGTGGCAAGTATGACCCAAATTGATTTTTCTGGTTGAATTTTTTTTTTGCTGGGATTTTGAAACTTTATGTTCAATCCGAAAATGTTCAGAGACTTGTATTCAAAACTCAACTTCGATGTGAAATCTGCACAAGAAAAGAATACAGGAAAAGTAAATCAGGCTGTACAATCTGTACATCCTGTCATCGTGCAGTATGTCAACTGCACAGCGTACCTATGTGCAATGACTCTGTTGATGTTGATGTTTGAAATAATACGTTAAGTTGATTAGTTTTCCTCCAGGATAATGTTTTTTATCATTTTGAGTAAAAATAATGTAAGATTATATTTTCTTTTCATAAGTAAAATATAATTTTTTGGCAAAAATGCATAACTAACTTTTCCGTAAAATATCGTCCTTCAGTCCTCAGAATAAATACCTTTTTTGAAAGATCCTGTAAACTAATATTTTTGTCTTATAGTGACACATCAGTAGAAGACTCATCTGAAATAATAGCCCTTAATATTGGAAAATAAAAAAAATATGAATTTTTTTGTAAAAATGGTCATTTTTTCATTTTTCTTTGCTTCTACACGATTTTTAGTGTAGTTAAATTAAATTTTTGGCTATATAACCTATATGATATTATGAAGTAAGCTTTTTAGAAGTTCTATACCAATTTTTAAAGAAAAATATCTAATAGTTAATTTTTTATTACAGTTTTTATGGCTGGGATGGCCGACACCCCAGTGTGGCAAGCGTGTTACTCCGCGGAGGTGTGGCAAGCAAGGGTTAAACTTATTATTTTACATTTCGTCTGAACCGTTATTATTATTACTGTATATGTTAAAATCATGAATGTGCATTAAAAATTCTGTATTTATTTATAATTTACAATTGCTTCCATTTTTCATTTCAAATAAAATGTGCTTGCCAGAGACGCATTTTCTTTACGTATACATAATTTAAGACAAATAGCATACGACAATAACCTGTCGAGGGCCAGCAGAGGGAAGGCCTAGATTTTTTTAGCTAGAAAATCTGGCTGCGGCCTCATAAGAGCCAATATTTAGTTTAGGCATAAAGTGGCAGTTCCTACCCGGGTGAACTATCAAGTTGTACACTATGCTAATATAAGTTTTCATCCAGTATAGACCTCATCAAAAATGATCTTATGTTCGGTACTTCAGCGTACATACATAAGATAATTTTTGATGAGGTCTATACTGCATAAGCCCTTATATCATCATAGTATAACAGTTGTAGTATACATACATACAGTTTTAAACAGTTTTACTAAAAAATAGCTTCCAGAGACAAAAAAAAAAAATATTATTTAGAATACGTGTACAAAAACATTAGACCTAAATATTCAACAGTTTGCCCTTGAAAAGTGCGGGTGCAAAACCTGATTAAAAAAATAAATGCTTTTACCGGAGACTTCAATGTCCTCAGACGTGAGAGTTTTCTGGGACTTTCACTGTATGATGGTTGCGATTCAATGTTGCAGCAGAAATAACTGACAAGTTCTGACTGACTACTTCTTATATTCTTAGGGTAGTCCTGATGCACATGTTTTTTTTTATTGATTAAAATTACCCTTCATAAAGTTTTGCGTGGGGACCCTTTCTTTAATTAACTAGAAGTGTGTCCATTGGTTACTAGGCACTTAAAATAATAACTTCCAATCTTCGGTGTGTATGTGTATGTGTGTGAAATAAAATTATATAAAAATGAAATACAAATAAAAAAAATTTTCTCTATTCATTATAATATTCATACTTAAAATTATAGTAATTTAAAAACAAAAACTTCTATCAAAAATGGTGATCGTTGAAAAAAAAAACTTTTTCAAATGAAAAAATGTTGTTTAATGAATGTTTTGGCTTCATGGGCATAAATTTAATAGTCAATTGCAATAAACAAAGACTTCATTGTAACAAAATTGCATTAAGTGCAGATAGCAAGAATCGAGCCCAGACGTTCCAGCTACAAGTCCAGAGCTCTACTGTCTGATTTAACCGGCAGTCGAAAGACTCTCGCATCAAAGTCAATATTAACTACTCGAATATAAGTAAAAAATAATAATATGCTTATTAAACCTTCTCAATTATATACAATAATGTCTTTAATCTAAAATATCTAACCCAAGTTTGATGGAAATATATTTGATCTTATATGAGATCAATTGAAAAAAATGTTATTAAATTTTGGTTAATCTTCTATATTAATCACATACTATGCCTTGAGTTAGATTTGCAGCCAACACAGCTTTTTTCATTAAAAAAATGTATGTGCAGAAACGTCACGAATCTCAATGTTTTACAGAATCAAGACCAACTGATCCTGAAGGAAATAATAATAACCAAACAACTCCAAATAATAGAAATAATCGCCCACCATACGCTACGAGGTGAATTCATCAGGACACACATATATGTTGGTTACGGCACTATCGCCGCCATCGTGATTCTTACCTCGTCGAAATCTCAAATGTTAAGCACAAACGGAGGCGGTTAGCACTTGGATGGGTGACCGTTCGGGATTCTCGCTTAGTCGTGTTTTCACTGCGTTCAAGTACTGTCGATCGGGAGGTTTTACGTCTAGGATGAATGTGAACGCTCGATGCTAACGAATGTCTACATCCAAACTAGTCTGCCGGTAACTGGCTGTGCTCAGGAGTTTCGGTTTTCTGCAGTTTTCCACTTTTCTGATTAAATAGTCAGGCTAATGCGAGCGCTTTTAATAAAAATCCGGCTGCAGATAGTATAGGGGGTGTTTTTAATTAATGACGGACTGGCGTGGGATAGCGAAGGAATAATGTTCAGTGATGTTAAAGTCAACGAAAATGAATAAGACAATTTCTCACCGTTATTATTAACCGCTAAATACCTTTTATCGATTCAGTTTGGGATACGAGTCCCCGAGCATATCCAATGAAGCACTCCCTTGGTGTCCAAAAAAAGGTTTTGGTTGTTTGAGAAAATTGGCACAGATGTAGCCTCCGGAAGCTACGACCACGATCGTTCACCGAACGATCGATCCCGACGCAACCAGAGGTGATACGTCATCCGACTCGTCACTTCCTGCAACACCAGAAGACGATCGAGTCGGGGAATCACTGAACAAATAATTGGGACTTGAAGAGCCACTGACTTTTAATTCAAGGACTTGAATACCTGAGTTCTCTAGAAGAAGCACAATTGATTTCTAATTGTTGCAACTACCGAAAATGGCCACACCAGCCTACACCTTGATAGAAACTGAACAGAGAGAAAAAGGGGCCGAACCTGCTCAACAAAAGAATCCTCACGGTACTACCTGAGTTCCAACAACACGAAAAGGTAGTACAGGAAACTCAAAAACAGAGGGAAAACTTTAAGGAGAATAAGTATAGGGCGGAGACCATGTTATGATCAATGAAACCTGAAGGTCAATCAAAAGAGAAACAATAACATCAAATAAATTATTAACATCCCGCCCGCCTCGTTCGTTGAACTAAACAAATTCCACGTACGAAGGTCAAGAGTTTAGTGCCGCCCGCCATGACGCACACAATAAATTTCCATGTATATGTAAAATTTAGTTCCGCCCGCCATGGAGCACAATTGGCCGTATAAAGATAGCGCACGACTGGAGATCAGCTCAATTTGACGCTGGGACGATTGTAGGTCCGGGACTAAGGTTGGTTACCCGTCCTCAAAGCCATGTCCTACATCGAAGTAGAGAAGGGTCGACTGTCTCGTGTCCCTTTTGATGATTACGTTTCGGCATAGTCCATTCATTTCTTTGTGGAAGTGTACGAATGTACTCCTGAGATAAGCGGTTCCAAAACTGGTCACGCATTGCTTGGATAAGACGACAGTAAGTGACATAGCTCAGTTCCTAATCCAACATTGTTGCTCCGGGATTTTGTTCTTATTTTCATTGTACGGGAGCATGGCTTGCAGTTAAGGCGTCGAGGTTTTCGAGATCGCCCGTGATTGGAAGTAGACGCCGGAAGTTCATACACGTTTCAGCCTCTACAGCGAGAGTAGACAACTTTTCCAGCAGCAAGATCCCCCATCAGTTGATCGGATTTCTGAAGTTGTCTCGAGGATGTTTGATTCGTCCTCAAAACTGCAGCCTTGACCACAGAAAATGAAAACTAAAAACGCGCCAGGGATTTCTTCGGGAGTAAGGCGCTTATCCATAAGTTCAAAACCCGCTCCATAGCAGGCTTAGGAAGAAGTTTAAAGTGCGGACAATGCGCAATCACTCTTGTTAGACGAGTCAATGAAGAGAGATTGCTGATCGTAGAAAGCTTGCAGTGTGCGTGACCAACTGCAATGGACTGCTGCTCGAATTCATTATATTTATTTTGGGGAGGGTCAGTTGGTGGAGTTTCATTGTGACAATGAAACGCTGGACAGTAAACATCACTCGGCGAATCCTATTCAGGGCCATTCCACCACAGAATCTGCTGAGATAAAGCTCGAGGCAACGGGAAGGATAATCTGTTTAGATACAACCGAGAACGCTTCGTGAGTCCGACCAAGCGTAGGTGACCGCATGAGAGAGCTCCAATTCCTCGCTTACGGAATTAATCAATCGAACCACAAGCACAGTAGAACAAGATTTCAGTTTAGGGATAGTGATGGTTTTGACGGGTGCGACGCGAGCCTTGGATGTGATAAGTTGTGCATTGCAGGTTCTCTGTGAGAAAGGCACTCGGACCTAAGCTACAGCGGCAAAGTCATGTTTGCTGGTATCCCCAAAAACGTGGATTACTATTCTATTTTTATTCAAGTAGAAATCTGTATTATCATCAGAGATAGTAATTTTCTAATCGGTTCAGAAAACTGACCACACATACTGCACATCAGTTGATCTGTTGTTCGAATCCCAGTAGAGTGAGAGGAGAGTGATCTTTTTTTCTGATAAAAACTTGAATTTTAATAAATTTTTATTTATATCTCCATCTAGTCTGAAAAAGACGAAATAATTTGTCTGTATTAAGAGAAGTTAACTTTGATCGATATTGTAGATTTCTGTTGTCCGCAGTATGTGTATAGTCAGTTTTCTCAACCGATTGAAAAATTACTATCTCTGATGATAATACAGATTCCTACTTGAATATTGTGTAACACCTTGCTAAATTAGCGTATATCAGAAAATTAGAATCTATCTCTGATCCCTCTGTAGCTCACTTGGTTAGAGCACCTGACCGGAAATCAGTTAATCTGGTGTTCGAATCCCAGTAGAGTGAGAGGAAAGTTTTTTTTCCTGACAAAAATTTGAATTCTAATCTATTTATATTATTCTAATCTTAGCAGAGACTGTCCTAAGGTCCGGATACAAGCTTGTCGAAGAGGGAGGCGTACGATGTATCTGCCCGTGTTGTCGCGTCTAAGTCTGTCCGTAAAAGCTCGCTCACATTCCTGATCCTCGAGAGAAATCAACGATTTGATACTACTACCTTGATACTACTACCCAGAATCGTTTCAGGAGGCTAGCAAGGTTGCCCCTTTGGCGAACACTTAACGTCAGTACGGTTCTGGAATGGCCCGATTCATCTGAAGGTGTAGAGGATCCGACCGGACCAATCACAACCCGCCTGAAAACGAATCAAAAGGCGACGGGAGCCTTTCGCGATCCTTGACGACTTTCATCTAGAAGAAGTGAGCCGTAAAAATCAGCGCCTAAGAGCACATCAATGCGTTAGGGTACAATGAACTTTGGATGGTAGGGCCACGCGTCTAGGAGCAATCTCGATTGGTTTATTTTCAACTGTGCTAATGGAAATATTGATCGCCTGTTGTGGTAAACCAAGATGTAAACAAATCCGCGGGACAAAGAGCTGGTCTCAGAGCCAAGGTCGAGGAGGGCTTGTTCGAAATTGGTGTCCATCCGAGGTCTTCACAGCGACTTCTGCTGTAGCAAGCAGAACTTGTCGGAAAGAGGCCGAATAATCGGATTCCGAATACAACCAAACTTTATTAGTGGTTGAGGGGTCCGAGTCTTCAGTCGAAGGCTTTTTACGTGTCATGACTTCATGAAGTGATATAATGCTGTTTATAGCATAGACGATAACAGGGCTTTGAAGGGCAGTTACGACTCCCATGTCCCATCTTGTGACAATCAAAGCATGAACGTAGTCGAATCGCAGTTTGATGCCTATCAGGAGCATTGCGCCTATGCCACTCTTGAAAATGACCGATGAAGTGTTTTGTGTTTACATGCAGCACAAGAGGGCATGACAGATGTAGTTAAGACCAGCGACTTCATTTTTCGAGCCCTGCGAGGCTTTCTAGGTTGAGACGGTGGACCTTCCCCGGGATTCACTCATTAGCGTATACAACGTTGCGGCAGCCCCAATTGCACGAATTCGCTGTTGTGGGAACACTTGCAGTTCAGAAATGTGAGAAGATGGTTCTTTATATGTGTAATCGAAGTTATCAATGACAATTTGCTCTTTAAAAGGACCATGCCTCTTATGATGAGACATGTCCGCAAAATTTCATTTTGCGGACATAGAACAGCAGAAAATGAGAAGGCAAGAAACAGAGTTTAAACCTCCATTGCAATGCAGAGACCTCGGAAAAAGTCCAAAGTTAGCTTGTCAAACTTTCATTAAGATTTAGGCAAAGATGAATAACAAAACAACAAGACAAAGTACATAATCTGTCATAGGAAATAAGTCAGTCATGCCTGAGATCCTGTCTCACGGTGCTTGCAATGTTGCAACAAATCAACAATCAATATATCTGTCATGCCTGAGAGCCTGTCTGAAAGCGTTTGCAATGTTGCAAACAATCAACCATCAATATGTCTGTCATGCTTGAGAGCCCGTCTCGAAGTGTTTGCAACGTTGCAAACAATCACTCAGTCGGTGAGTCACTTTGTCATGCCTGAGAGCCTGTCTCGAGGCGTTCGCAATGCTGCAAACAATCCACCAGCATTGTGGTTGTCATGCCTGAGAGCCTGTCTCGAGACGTTTGCAATGTTGAGAACAATCACACAGTCAGTGAGTCAGTTTGTCACGCCTGAGAGCCTGTCTCGAGGCGTTTGCAATGTTGCAAACAATCAACCATCAATATGTCTGTCATGCTTAAGAGCCCGTCTCGAAGTGTTTGTAATGTTGCAAACAATCACACAGTCAGTGAGTCAGTTTGTTATGCCTGAGAGTCTGTCTCGAGGCGTTCGCAATGTTGCAAATAATCCACCAGCATTGTGGTTGTCTTGCCTGAAAGCCTGTCTCGAGACGTTTGCAATGTTGAGAACAATCATACAGTCAGTGAGTCAGTTTGTCATGTCTGAAAGCCTGTCTCGAGGCGTTCGCAATGTTGCAAACAATCAACCATCAATATGTCTGTCATGCTTGAGAGCCCGCCTCGAAGCGTTTGCAATGTTGCAAACAATCACACAGTCAGTGAGTCAGTTTGTCATGCCTGAGAGCCTGTCTCAAGACGTGTGCAATCTTGCAAACAATCCATCATCAACTTTATCAATTCAAGTACCAAGAGATTGAAAAGATGTTCTTAAACATATGTTAAACATAATCTTGAGGAAGGCTGTTCTAGTCTTTCGAAACAATATACGAAATTATGAGAATAATAAATTTTTCAGAAATATCTCATTAAACTTCGTATCCTTTCAATACATTCAAAATTAAAATTTAAATGTACAGTGTTAAAACACAAAATGTCAAATTTGGTAGAAATTTCAATCCAAACAAACAACGTCCCGAGAATAGTTCAAATTGCATGCTTGAATTAAATTCTGACAGTATTGAAAATCTGACAAAAATGAGATAAATAATAAGCCAGTCTATTTTTTAAACTCAATGTTGAAAGGCGTTCCTTCTTTCACAGAAAAATGTCATTCCATATACGTAGGATATTTTTCCTATTAAAAACTCTTTCGAAATACATTGAGAGCATTGCATTCTTCAAAACGTCAAATAATCGACTAGAACTATGAAATTTCAAAAAAACTTACTTTAAGTTCATGCTCCCCTCGCCAACCCACTATCCGGCTCGAAGGACCAAAAATGTTTTGAATTAATGACGGACTGGCGTGGGATAGCGAAGGAATCATGTTCAGTCATGTTAAAGTCAACGAAAATAAATAAGTCAATTTCTCACCGTTATTATTAACCGCTAAATACCTTTTATCGATTCAGTCCGGGATACGAGTCCCCGAGCATATCCAATGAAGCACTCCCTTGGTGTGCAAAAAAAGGTTTTGGTTGTTTGAGAAAATTGGCACAGTTGTAGCCTCCGGAAGCGACGTCCACGATCGTTCACCGAACGATCGATCCCGAAGCGACCGAAGGTGATACGTCATCCGACTCGTCACTTCCCACAACAACAGAAGACAATCGAGTCGGGAAATCACTGAACAAATAATTGGGACTTAAAGAGCCACTGACTTTTAATTCAAGGACTTAAATACCTGAGTTCTCTAGAAGAAGCACAATTGATTTCTAATTATTGCAACTACCGAAAATGACCACACCAGCCTACACCTTGATAGAAACTGAACAGAGAGAAAAAGGGCCCACAACACAAAAAGGTAGTACGCGAAACTCAAAAACAGAGGGAAAACTTTGAGGAGAATAGGCATTGGGCGGAGACCATGTTATGATTAATGAAACCTGAAGGTCAATCAAAAGAGAAACAATAACATCAAATAAATTATTAATAGGGGATTTTGGGAAGGGATGTGAACTAAAGGGTTTAATGACTGACAATCGCCTGCGAGAGAGGTGGGGGGTATTTTAGATATTTAAAAATCCGAAAAGGGTATACATGGAGTAAAGATTTAATCTATCTAAATATTTAATATTTTTGAATAAAAACTGAAAATTAACTTTATTTCCTCAATCTTACTTAATTTTATTTAAATTCATTTTTTATATTTAAATAAATCAGTATTGTAACATATTGTAATGTGCGAAAGAAAAGCCAATGGATTATTTCTAAGTTTCATTCAAAATAGGAGGTTTATTGCATGACAAAAAAATGAAACAAATAATTTCTGTGAAGAGTTTTATGAGTTGTATTGCATTTTACGAGAAGATGATCCTACTGAGAGTCCATTGGATGACTATTAATTTGCCAAAACATTACTTGCCAACGGAAAATTACAAAAAACAAAAGTCCTATATATTGAAATTTTTATTCATTAAAAATTAATTTAAAATGGTAAAATTAAATGTAAAAATGATATTTTCTAAGACTTTTGTAAAAATACAAAATTCGCTTTTTCGAATGTTTATCTTTTTTCCTAAATACTCGTTCTCTTTACTTTTTCACATTTTTGTCTTCCCGTTTTTATGTATTGAAATGTTAATTATACAATTATGTAAATATGAACATTTTTAACACCTGTTTTCAATCAGGGTGTCCTGTGATTTTTAGGAACAAAATTCAAGGTCTTTTCCCAGTCTTCCAGGTAAAGAAATCAAGTTTAAAATAAAATCTGTGTGGAATCTTGAAATTTCTGTGAAATCTTTTTAAATTGTTGTAATAAATCTTTGAAATCAATTAAATCTTTGTAAACTTTTTAAAAATATTTGTGAAATCTTTCTTTAATCCTCGTTAGTGAAATCTTTTGTGTTCGTTTGAAATAATTTAAATCTTTTGAAACCTTCTGAAATTTGTTGAAACCTTTTGAAAACATTTAAATCTGGTGTACTGTACCCTTTTTGAAATCTTTGAAATTCCTTAAATCTTTTTAAAGCCTTATGAATTCTTTGAAATATTTGTGGAATCTTTCTGAAATCTTTTGTATTTGTTTGAAAATATTGAAATATTTAAAATCTTTGTGAAATCTTTTGAAATCTTCTAAAATATTTTGAAATCGTTTAAAATGGATTCTTAGAAATATTTGTATAATCTTTCTGAAATCTTGTGTATGCGTTTAAAATCACTGAAATATTAAAAATCTTTTTGGAATTGTTTTGAATGTTCTAAAAAAATTATAAATCGTTTAAAATCTTGGATATATTTTGAAAACTTTGAAATCTGGTGTACTCCATCCTTCTTGAAATCTTTGAAATTCTTGTATTCTTTTTAAATCTTTATGAAATTTTTATGAACTCTGAAATATTTGTGAAATCTTTTGTATTGGTTTGAAATCATTTTAAATCTTTGTAAAATCTTTTGAAATCTTCTGCAAAAATTTGAAATCGTTTAAAATATTTTAAATATTTTGAAATCTTTAATATCCGGTATACTGCACCCGTGTTAAAATCTTTCAAATTCTTGAAATATTTTTGAATCCTTATGAATTCTTTGAAATATTTGTGAAATCTTTCTGAAATCTTTTGTATTCGTTTGAAGTCATTAAAATATTTAAAATCTTTGTGAAATATATTGAAATCTTCTAACAAAATTGAAATCATTTAAAATCTTTGAAATATTTTGAAATCTTTTTAATCGGGTGTACTGCACCCTTGCTTAAATCTATGAAATT
>CAKNWW010300697.1:421-10908 GCA_932074435.1 Andricus kollari | reverse complement strand
CCTCCTTGTTTCCTCTCTAAATCCTTTCATGAGGGCTTCTAATTTCTTCTTTGCTTATAAATGAAGAATAATAACTAAACAATAAATAATTAGATATTTAATTGAGATTTTATTTATTACAATTCACACAAATTCCAAATATATTATTGTGCTTGAAAAAACTCTCTGCGAAAAATTTAGGAATATGATACAAAACAGAAATGGAGAAAATTATTTTAAACATTATTGATGCGTAATCTCTGTTGCATTTTTACATATTTGTATTAATTTCTTCATCTTCCAGTTCATTGTCACCAAAAACTGTTGCTGGTTAACAATTGGAACAGTTTATACCGTTGCATTCGGAACAGACTTGTGTACAGAAAAGTTTACTTTTCCTGCATCCACAATTTCCTCCACAACCTGATTTGCATTTGCAAAAAATAATTTTCAACAAATTATCAGGTGCTGGTTGTTTATTCGTGGGGTTTTTACTTAATTAAATTTTTTTATAAATAAAAAATGTTAAAACTTATACATTATTTTGTCTCAAAGGTCCGTCTTTTTTGGATGCACACAGCAATTGCATAAGAATTATTTCATAAGAGGTTCATTTTTTTCAAGTGTTCTTTTAATAGTATAGCAGAGCTCGTAATGGACTCGAAAGTACTTGTTTGCTTTTCTTTTTTAATAAACTGCACAACACTTATATAGGTTTCAAAATATCGTATACACATTGTAGATGAGGCAATTAGTTCCTTTAAAAAGGATTTTCTCGTAAACGGTTGCTTATATTCAACAAATTCTTTTACGATTCAACAGAGCCAAATAACACTTCGAAATCATTTTATGGTTTTTCTTTTAAATTAAAAAAAAAAATTATGCAGTTTTTTAGATGTCAACTCTGGCATTTTTTGGGACCCTCCGTTCCTATGATAAGGATGTTCTCAGAGGTGGTCGGTTTTTTTCAGGCGATCTTTTTACGAATCAATAGGAGAAAACAATCGCTCGAAATGATTTTTTAGCCCAAGCAAAAAATTCAAATTTGCAAAAGTTATGCAGATTTTTCAGTGCCAAGCGCGGCGTTTTTTGGGAAACGTCGCTACTTTGACAATGATTTTCTCTGAAACGGGTGCTTTTTTTAATACTTTTTTTCTGTCATTTGTTGTACCCTGGTAGTACTTCAAGACTATCATTTAATTTTTGTTCTCAATTAAATGGGCAAAACTTAAACAACTTTTTCTCCCTCCTGTAACATTCTTTCTCATATTCAGACTTACGCCCTTGTACCGTGTCTGTGCTTTGTGCATTCCCATCTTTTTTCAATCGATTCTTTCACTTTATCTAAAGGAATGTTTGGGAACATAGCAATTTTACATCAAAAGAAGCTAGAATGTAATCCTGAGGAATTGTAATTTCTTTAATGTGTTCAAGAAAAACTGTACTATTTTTACTGTGTTTTTTGAAATTGTAATTGATTGTTTAATTATGTTACTACGTAATTCTTCTCATTTTCTTGTCGGAGAACATATTGTTGATATAACAGGTCTCATGGATAATCTACTTTGTGTGCCTCAATTAGACCATAAGATAAGGGGAGAACTGAATTTACAGTATCTATATCACTTTTATTTGTGTTTCCAAAATATCCATTCAATCTAAATATATTTAAAATCTTAAAAGTAGATTTTTGTAATTTTTTTAGATCAAATTTCGACGTGCACAGTTGGGAGTATCCCATCTGTGCACGTGAACTTGCAACTTTAAAATCTAATCGTATTATTTGAGATGTGCACTGTTGCTGCCTGCTCGAATTATCTCTATAATAGAGTCTTCATTTTTTTCCCGGAGTTCGAACGGAATTCCCGGTTATTCCCTAGCAACGATTAACGTCCACAGATGGGAGACTCCCAACTGTGCACGTTAAAATTTCGACGTGCACAGATGGTACCCTTACATCAGTTCACGTGCACAGATGGGCTCGTCACAGTTGCTCCGTGCACAATTGTCCCTTCCCCTAAAAGTTACAGAGAAGATGAGGATATCAACTAAAGTCTTGGCAAGGTGCCTGGAATGACTATTTTTAATTTCAAATTTTTTCCTCGTTTTAGTTGAAGGCAGCTCAGAAGGGGTTTGTTAAATGTACTAGGGGCTGTGTAATATTATTGTAGGGATAGCAATATTGGAAACGTATCTGGAAAGATATATTGGAAAGGTGTCTAGGATGACTATTTCTAATTTGAGATTTTTGTGCCTGCTTTAGTTAAATGTATCTGATACTGGATTTGTTAAATGTACTAGGGGTGTTTTTTAAGGCTGCATTATATTATTGTAAGGATACAGATATCTACTAGACTCTTGGAAAGGTGTCTGAGTTGTCTATTTTTAATTAAAAAATTTTTTTGGATGCTTTAGTCGAAGGCAACTGAGACGGGATTCGTTAAATGTTCTGGGGGTGGTTTTTTGAAGCTCAATAATATTACTTTAGGAATGGCTATATCTGTTAGAGTCTTGAAAAGGTGTCAGGGTTGACTATTTTTAATTTGATATTTTTTGCCTGCTTTAGTTGAAGGTAACTGAGACTGGGTTCCTTAAATGTACTAGGGGTGGTTTTTTTGGGTGTGTAATTTTATTGTAGGGATGGGGATAGCTACGACTCTACTTGAAGAGCAGGCAGCTATCGAATTGGAATTACATGGACCCAACGAGTCTTTTAATTCTGAGAAATGGTTTCACTTGAAAAATATTGATATAGCCGATTTGAGTCATGCACAACCTCGAGTTTTGATTGGAATGAATCAAGAACTTCTAATAAGAGTTAAGCAGACCATCGCAGGGAAGCCAGGAGCCCCAGTCGTGTCCTTCACAGAACTGGGTTGGACGATACACCCTGATAACTAATATGAAAGACTAGGGTGGACGACAACGTAGCCGAAGTCTCCTGCTTAACAACGAGCTTGAGTAAATCAGTATCGAGCAGAACGGATATCGATCAAGATCTACTTCCGAGTAGATGAACTTTGACCTCTCTATTTTTTTGTCAATCAATTTTATTCTAAATTATATTCAATCTGTAGTGTTCGTAATCAGAGTTATGTATTCCAAAGCGGTATAACCAAAGTACTTGTTTTTTAAAATAAATATCAGTTGATAGTAATTCTCTGTACGAAAACTCATAAATCCTTTACAGTCCGAAACACAAGTGAAAATATGCAAAAAAAACATAAGGTTATTTTTGAAAATATAATGTCACTACATGCAGCAGGCTTTAATTTTAGCCCTATTAAAAACCTTTAGCAGTTCCGGTTTATTTGATACAAGGTTTGAGAAAAACAAAAACAAAAAATGTCTTGACATTTTAAATCGGGTTTTCTGAAAAACGGGATAAGATAGAATATTTTCACCTACACGTTAGTATTCCACAAAAAAAACATACTGGAAAGTCCCATCAATTGATGATAAAAAAAATGTTCTTACGTAGTGTAATCAGTCCATATTACTGATTGAAATTCAGTAAGAAAACTTTTATATTAAAAAATTCTAAACTTCTTTTAACCCTCCGTCCCCCACGTGGGGTCTAGCCGGACCCCAGATGCACTAATTTCCTTATGACATTCGCAATTTTGCATCCCGTTGCCTGTCGCGTTGAGTATCTCTCCTCTCAATAGTTCTCAAGACGTCAGTAAGAGCGCTTTAATCTCTGAGGTATGTAATCCCTTTTTTCTTAATGTTTTTGTTGAAAAACGTGATTAGAGTCCGCTCACACCCCACGTTGCTATTATTAGTTTTATATAGTCTTGTCAAGTTGATGTCTCAAGACTGAATCAGTATTATAAGGAGGTTGTCTTTTGTATCTGATAAGGTTTAAACTTTATTTTAAACTCTCTACTTTAATCCTGCCTGCTTTGATTACCTACCCTATTTTTGTTCGTGTTATTAAAAAGCAAAAATAATTTTTTGACGCCGGTCCCATGCGATTCCACACCGCTTACGTCGTGAAAGTGAGTGGGGTCCACGTAGACCCCACGTGGGGGACGCAGGGTTAAAATAAATCTAATGAAATAGCTGCACTTATTGTACCGCATTCAAAACTAAAATGTGGAAACTCTGAAATTTAAACATTGAAAAAAGAACAATTTTGAACATTTCCATTAAAAATAACTTCATTATAAATACTTTACTTAGAATTGTATATTCCAACTAAACAGTGAAATATTTCTCAAGCATAATAGATTAATTTTTCAAAAATATCAATGGAAAACTAATAAATTTGAAACATCTTCAAGTTTACATAGTTTAATTGGAAATGTATGAGAATGAAGTGATTAGAAAACTTGAATTACCTAATTATCAAATTCGAAGTTTTGAACGATCGCAACCTTTATTTTCAAAGTTGTGGACGTAAAATGTTCTTTTGTCCACAATGTTTATTTTTTAAATGATTCTTATATTTAATTGTATAATCTCTGAAAACTGAAGTTTTGGAAATGCATTAAAAAATAAAAATTATTAAAATGAAAGGATTTTAATATTATTACAATGATGAAACGATTTGATTAAACAACATATTGGGACTGATTACTCAGGTCTTATTAACATCATCGTCCGGACTGAACTATAATGAGTGTCTGTGAGTAGTTGCACTATACCGTAAACAATAATTGTTAATTTTTTAATCATGCGAACAAAAATGAGCTTGATTAAATATCACCAAATCCATAAGTAAACTCCATATACAAAATTTTCGAACTATTTTGTAAGATTAGAATTTTAATCTGAGGAAAAGATGCTGGTCCGCTAATTTGACGACGCTTATAATTAAGTTCGGCACTTAGTAAAAACTCATAACTTAACACTTAGCTGGTACACCGTTGTCAGGTTGACCCTAAACCGATTTCACTTCAATATAAGACCATTTATGACTTGAAAATGTTGCATATTTTTTATCAAAATTCGAATTTTCAAGTTTCAAATTTTTCAATTTTTTTTTTGCTCATCTTCAACTTTTTTCTTCGTAGTAAATATTAATCTTGGACAAAATAACCCATAGCACATTTTAAAGGGAGTATAAAAAAATATGTGAGAATTAAAGTGTGTCAAAATAATCGATTGACCCTTCGTAGCAAGCATTTTTATGCCAGGGTTCACAGGAGCCCCATTCTGCCAGCTATGTTACGTTCAGATGGGTGAAAGGACGTCATTAGAGGGATTTCACTGAAATGAACAATCATTTAATTAGGACTCTGGCGGGTCGTATTTTTTAATTGAGTTTTATCGACATTTTTTGTGAGTTACACTAAAAAATTGGGAAGGGCGAATGAATTGGAAATTTTTTTCAAGTCAATTGTACTGAATCAGCTCCCTGGCACTAAAAGCTGAAAATGGGCGCACATTTGACTGCCTGCGCCCTAGTACTTATATTGCCCGAGCGTAGCGCTGACTACCTATAGGGCCGACTTTATTGAAAATACACGGCAAAATTGTCAACATTTGAATTTTTATATTTTCTGATAGCTTATTAGTCCTTTTTTCGTTTTTTTTTTTTTTTGCTGAAAATGATCAGTGATATATAATTAATTGAAAAAAACATTAAACATGGTGAAGTGTTTAGCAGTGAACTGTGATTCTGGTTACAAAAAGAAACGGAGTTTGAGGAGCAAACTCAAAGGTTTTTTTATGTGCCAAAAGACAAAGTGTCAATCGAAAAATAGCAAAAAGCAATTTTGAGAGATGACATTAAAGTCAAAGAAGGTCAAGTGGTTTTTGAGAGACATTTTGCAGAAAGTGACATCATCCGCGAAAGAACAATTACTGGTCCTGACGGAACTGTTTTCGGAACGGTACGTTATTGTATGAATTTAATTATCGTATTTATAAATGTTAACGGCAGAAACATTGATCACACAAATTAGGGACTAGAGAATCACAAACTCCAATCTACAGAAGACCTTGAAAAAGTTATTCTAATCCTAGACAAAAGACAAACTTGCCAAGGTTCCACTAATGTGGAAATTGATCGCACCAATGAGAGTCTTTTAAAGACATACACATACACGGACAATATAGGCAACTTGTGAAACAACCATTGTGCTGTACTTCTGCCTGAAAGTGCAGATCTAGACGATGGGAGTAGACAAAAAAATGCAAGTTTTATAGTAAAGTAAATCAAGTGCTCAAAAAAAAAAAATCCGTCGTCAACACAATAAGTAAGTCTCCTTAAAATCATTAAGTCCCAAAAAACGAGAAAAATTTGAAAGGCTGAAAAAAAGAGCCAGAAATACTGGAAGAGCAAAACAGCGGACTCAAATAGCTGTTCGTTTATCTCTCTAATCTCTCTAATTTGTTTAATTCTAATTTTAGATTTACCCAAACAAATGCCCTGCATTGTGGGAACACCTAGAAATTTTACACGAAATCGACAAATTGAAACCGGCTGCAGGAAGAATATGTCCAAAAATAACAGATTCTCACATTGACGTGTTGAAGAACAGTTTTGCTAAAATGCGAGTTTCACTCGTCCTTCAGCTTTTTAGCAAATCTGCTGCTTGAGGTTTACGATACTTCAAAAATATTAAAGAAAGATTGAAGGATTGTGAATCTACAGCAGAGTTTTGCGAAATAACGAACAATATGTTTGATGCTCTCAATAGGACTTCATTGCTGACAGATCCACGACTTGGATGTGTTGATATTAAAGTATGGATTAATAACGTTTTTACATATATTGTATTTATATTAATTATTTTTCTATAATTTTGAATTTCTTATTTTAATAGATACTGGAAGACTCCCTCACTCGGCTGAACGATTGGGAACAGCGGGTACTATACGGTCTGATTAGCCCCGACGAATTTCTCACTGATGAAACCGCCAGAGGTTTAAGAATGATTCTACGTTCTACCTTAGATTTACCAAGAGATTTGCTCGAAGACTTAAAGTTAAATGGCGTCTTCGCGGGTAGAATTAATCAAGATTCTCTGGAGGTTTGTTATCTTTTAGTGTCCTAAAATGAAGGTCAAGTTCGTTAGCCAGTTAGTTAGTAATTTAAATAAAAATATATAGCCGCGATAAAGGTTGGTTAGCGAATGAAAGCGCGCGAAGAGTGATGAGAATGTGCTCACAATGGAACCCCTAGTTTTTGATACGACGTGTGCGAAGCTTGATTTAGCATACGCTTGCGTGCGCAATATCGAGCATTACGCACGGCGTGACGAAAAGAATATTTACTTCAATGACTTCGACGAAAATGTTATCTAAATAAGTTTTAATCTCTAGTACATTTGATTAATTGTAATTTAAATTTTTATTCACTTCATACACATTTTATTTTTACTTTTATGCAATAAATATTTTGAAGTCACATAAATTGCAATACTTTTCGTTGCAGTCTTTGAAATGTGCGCTTATTATATTATAAATAAACGCAGAAATTTCAGGAAGTTTTTATTTTTAGATTATACAATTCTACGACAATTCAACAATTCAAGTGAAGATTTACGTGTAAATACAGCTTGTTTTATTTGAAATTAAACTCATTATTAACATATACTATAATAATAAAAATAGTTTCAATAAGAACAAGATGTTTCTCCGATCAATTAAGAAATATAAGACTTTACTTTAATAATTTTTTTTTTTAATATGGTCATCTGTTAAAAGTTTACGAGGTTTACGGTTTATTTCTTGAATTGAATATAATATTCTTCTTTAAATTTCTGAATAATATATATTGTAACGCGCTAACTGGTTGAAATATATATTTGTTTGCTTTAAAAAATTACATAATGGCTTTCCTTGGTATGCATTTTCTGTTTAAAGATTTTTCGGAACAGTCCAACTGTCAGGAGGAACCAATCATCATCCGGCCACTCCAACCTTCCTGCAATTTTATAAAATACTGTCTTTTTACAGTATTTTAAAACCTCCACGAACAGGAAATTGTTCCTTACCAGATGCTCCCATAAAACCATTAATATCGATGTCCAGAATGAAAGAAATTTACAAGTTGGGCAAAAAGCAATCATTCGTAGAAGAAATCAAGTCGAAACTAAATCTTGTTATCGAAGAAAATGACAGTGATTTCACAGATTTTAGGAATGCCATAGACCACGTCTACGACCCAGCCGAGTTCTGTTTCCTGAAAAACTGCAGGGTGATTTGTGATTGGAATTTGACCCTGACGTAAAAAGTGATAAAAATATTGCGCGCCTAGAATCATATCGACTTCTGTTGGATTATGAAATCGTGGGTCTGCGAGAAAGAGATCTTGTGGTATTTCAAATGAACTACAATCAATAGGTAATGTGGGCATGGTATTACCTATGTCCTTAACGACAAATAATGAGAGATGATGTTGTAAATTATTATACCGCGATTTAATGGTAGCCGTCGCTGTATATTTTACGCTCGTAGCGAGGTTGTCTACTGCCTGAAGCGGTATGTCGACAGCTACTTTGTTAAGTCCGATCTTATTTGCGAATTTTTCGGTAACGACGTGAGGCTGAGAGCCTGAATCTAACATTATACGACATGCATGTGATTTGCCTTGATTGTCTATAACGTCAACGATAGCAGTGGCTAAAACTACTTCCGACGGTATCAAAAGTTGATAATTACGAACAGAGGCAGGGGCGTCCTGAATAGATTGAGTCGATTTACTGGGCTGTATCGAATTATTTACTGAATTTGTCGCATCTGGACCTTGTTGGTTAAAATGTAAAAGGGAATTATGTCTTTTTCCGCATTTACGACACCCTCTCCGCCATGCTCTCCCTTACAAATGTAGCATGAAATTTTTGAAAAATGTTTCAACTGTAAGTCATTTGCATTCGGAGTCGTTGATGTAGCAACGCCCGTGAACGGATGACGCGAATTCTGACGCGAATAAGAACCGTTTTTAAAATGTGAAACTTTTGGAAAATTAACTTGATTTGTCGCTGCCCTTGCCTCCTCAATCTGGGAGCGGCGTTCTAAAAAGTTTAACATGTGTAAAAGGGTAGGCTTTTCTAAATCACAGATAGATTCCTCCCACTTTTCAATCGTGTAATTATTTAATTTGCTCTTTATTAAATGATTAAGCATTGCATCCCACGTATCTACTTCAACGGAAAGTGCGCGAAGAGCTCTTACGTGTTTTTGAATTGAATCATATAATACGCGAATGGAGAATTCTTTTGACATAGAGGGCAATTCAAAAAGAGCTTTTACGTGGCTATCAATAATGAACTTTTTATTGTGATATCGACCAGTTAAAAGTTCCCAAGCTACCCTGTAATTCTCGCTAGTCGTTTCAAGAGACGCAATTATATTCGCTGCATCACCTGTAATGCAACCTTCAAGATATAGGAATTTTTGAATAACCGGAATATCTTGATCATTGTGGATCATAGAATTAAATGCATCATAAAATCCTAGCCAAGTATCAAAACTACCAGAAAAAGTTGGAATTTTCAAATCGGGTAATTTACCTCTAGGAGCGCGATAATTTGAACAATTATGTGTTCGAACGTCCATTTTCATGAGAGGCATTATCTGAATTTATTCTCAAAGTGTTTCCCGAACCGGTACCTGAATTTTCGCTGTTTTCACTACCGCTACATTTAGGATCGACTGTTCTATTAGAATTTGTTATTGCTAATGCTGTCGGAGGGACATGTCTTTCCCTTTTCATTAAAGTTTTTACTCTCCCGGAAATAAGGTAAAATCTATTCTCAAAATCTGATCTTTCTTCGTCATTAATTGCTTCTTCTTCTGCATTGCCGAAAGAAAGTTTATCTAATTCTTCTTGACATTTATCAAACTCCTTTTGTAAAGGATTATGTTTATCTTTTAATCGAGTTCCTAAATCGAGAGTCTCTATGTCAGTTTCAGCAGTAATTGAATCTAATACTTTTTCGAAGTTTGTTAATTTTGACTTGATTATACTACGTTTTAATTTGCAAATGTTAATGCGTTCAGCCATTTTGACTATATGAGATTTTCATTAAAGCAATAAAATTGGGAAGTATGAGCATGTGAAAGGATGATTGGTAGTACAATTAACCAACTTACTTGTGACTTCTCGGCGAACGATGTGCGATGAAGTCTGGATTTGCTGCTACTCAGTTTACGACGACGGACGCTGCCAAAATTTGTAAGTAGTTGAAAGTCCGAATCCGCCTGGATCTTGGATAGAAGCTGCGATGCTCTCTGGTCCCTGGTTCTCTCAGCTGGACCACAAATGCAAGATGAAATCTCAGATGTTCATGTTTCTGGATTTCTGAGCTGCGATGCTCTCGGTTCACGATAATTATCGCTGAACCCACAACTTGAAGTTGAAATGTCTGAGATATTTCTAAGTCTCAGATAAAGAAGCTGTGATGCTTAGTGTGCCATGGAACTCTCCGCTGGGCCACAAATATATGTTAAAGTCACTGAAATATCGAATGTGTCGTCGATTTCTGAAGATGGCCCAAGATGTGATGCTTGGCCTTATATTGAATAATCACTGCTGTGACCTGTAAATGCGT
>CAKNWW010300696.1:0-10659 GCA_932074435.1 Andricus kollari | reverse complement strand
GGGAATTATTTGAAAACGTTTATTTACTTTCTTCGAAGCAACACTTTTTAAGGAATATGTGCATTAAAAAAATTAAATAAGTATTTTGTAATCATTTTCGCGAGCTGAGAGTGCTAGACCGTATTAGGTCTGAACATGAATTTTCTTTATTTTCAATTTTTAATAAATACCAATTTTAAGTAAAAAAATTCTTTCACCCCTAGAAAGTATTTGTTATTTATAGAGGAATAACCCCTAAAATTAATAAAACAACAATAAATTTGTTTTGACATATTACCAGGCCTAGGATAAGAAAATTTGTAATTTCATTACAATTAATGGTCTGAGATGGCCCATAACAATTTTTTTCCCTGGTATGATGTGCACAAGATTTCTTCTGCCATATGAAAAGAATATTCTACAAAAGTAATAAATTAAAAATATTCGAACCGGGTGGTGCCAAAAAAAAGCTTGAATGTCGAAATATTAAAAAAAATGAAATTTTTTTATAGTTTAAAAGATTCCTATAGTAATTTAAAATGTATTATTACCTATCATTTACCTGAAAAAGATGTCAGTTAGTTAATTGAGGTCGATTTCGGTGCAATTCTGCATTTTTATAAGTTTTGCTTATCAATTTTCCTACCTACTTCATTGAATTTTTAATTGCTGAAAATAAGACTATAAAAAATGTGTATTTTTTTGTGTATTTCGAAAGTCAAGATTTTGTTCTTTCTGAAGTCGTATTCGGAGATTATTTTCTACTCTCCCCGTCGACTTCCTTCTAGCCACTGGTTATATTAGACCGTTGTTCGGAGTTTCGAAAACCATCAATCTATATCACTTTATAAACTTAAAAACACTTAAAAACTGTCCGCAAAGATATGAAATATGCACAACATACCGCAAAGACGCGAGGAGAAATTTGTTCTATTGTAGGTTATTTTTCGTCAGAGAAAACAAACGCCGGTCGCCGCCCAAATTGCCGCCCCGATTGAAAAAAATTAGGAATATTAGGAATGGAAACATAACCTCTATACACAATAGAAAATAATTGAAATCGATTAACAAATGGTACACCGATTAGGAACGCTTGGAAGCGATTGAACTTTTGACAATTGTGAATCGTTCTGAATCGTGTTCAATTGATTATTTCTAGAATGGTACTCACTTTTCACAAACATCAGCGAGTTCCCGACCTTGTGGTAATCCAAAAACACTGAATCGATGTACGTTCTGCCGATCAACATGTCGACAGTTTGAAAATCATCTGAAATAACCCACAATCGAATTTATGGAACTTGCACTCCGCCGACCGACACTTTGGCGTGCACATATCCAGGTGAGTAATTTGTAAAATTTTGAGATCCGAAACTCTTCAACACAATGTTTTCGCGAATCACGTCAAAATTGTGTTTGATTACGACCGAAGCTTTTATTGTGCTCTCAGCAGCACCAGGATCAATTAGCGCGGTCACTTTAATTTCACGAATTAACACTTCCTTGAGATATTTACACACCGTATTGTCAACATTTAAAGTGTCAACTTTGTTTACTGTTTTCTGTGGATCAGGACAATTTTTGGAGATGTGTCCAAACCTCTCGCAATTGTAATACTTAAGTTCACCTTTATCCTTTTTCACAGGTGGGCGTCTTTCGGGGGTTTTCGTGTTTCGAAGCGTTTGATTGTGCGTTCGCGAAAGATTTCTTCGTGGTATCCGATTTTGTCGTTTTTTTTTTAAATTAGGAATTGTGTCCTTCAGTTGATCCTTTAGGGATTCGTAAGTAAGCATATCGTGTAATAAATCCTCTATTTCGTAATGTGATCTAGAAAACATCGCGCTCCAAATATCTTTCGAGCAGAGGCTCGAACTTACACGATATTTGTGTCCTATTTATCATCCGGTTCAATCTGGAACTTTACCGGCGCATAAAATTTGTTCTCTATCTGTTTTTGTATTCCTATCTATACGGAATTTTGTCGGTCCCTAAATTTCCCTGCTTAAAATGACAGATAGGATCCGATAGAGACGGATAGGATTCGGAATTTCTTCGCATCTGTCTGGATTCTTATACGGTATTTGTGTCTGGTTTTGAATCTGGTTCTATGCGGAGCTTGGTCGGTGTATACAACATTTTCTATCTGTTTTTTTATCCGGTTGTATACGAAATATTTTCGGTGTCCAGCCCTATGTTATTTGGCCTATCTGGTTCTTTATCCAGCTCTTTGCGGAATATTTCCGCTTTAGATATTGCCCTATACGATATTTTGTCGGGCTATATACGGATTCTTATACGGTGTAATAAATTTGGATTATCTGGTTTTTTATCCGGCTCTATGCGGAATATTTCCGCGGCCATGTAAAAAAAGACAGCAGACATGTGTAGAGAGAGTCTGGTATCTGGTTACGAATTACCAATATTTTTATTACTACAATAAAAATGAGATTTCGAACAAATCCTTTAACAACATGCACTTGATTTTTTAATAATTTTTAATGCAAAAATCACATTTTTGCCAAAAATGTCGGTTATCTAACTTTGTACTGCAACTCTGTATTTAAAAAACGTATAAACTATATCTTACAAAAAAAAAACATATTGTCATATTTGAATTTTGTTTTTCATAAATAAATTTTTTTACATCTGCTTGAAAGCCGGATAGAGCCTGATAGGAAACCGATTTTAGACAAACGAAAACAGTCTTCTAATGTAAGTTCCGACAAAGTTCCAGATAGGGCCGCATAAGATACCGTCGAGCAAATAATTCAGTTTTCTGTTTCCGATGTGCGCTTCAAAGCCGGATCGATCCAGATAGATAACGTTCCGCACCTTTATCCGGTTTTGTATCTGACTCTTTTGGATCCTATCCGTCATTTTAAGCAGGGTGAGCAGAAATCTTCCCAAGTCTGGAGTTGTGAAGCCTTTAATTTGTGCCAGTCGCGGGCATCTTCCTTCAAATGCGTCCTTGCAGTTTCCAACGTAAAGTTTTCTGGCCAATGATGAAGCGTTTTCATGCTCTCTAACGTTTGTAGCCACTCCTTCGTACGAGATGTTCCAATCTAACCCTTGAAGTCATCAATATGCTGGCTCAAATCGGGCATGATATGGTAGTTTAGGGCGATTGAGACATCTTGATGAGCGATCTGTGGAGTGTTTACCTTCACAAGTCGGTCACAGAGCCGTAGCATCGTTTGCTCGCGTTGTCGTCCGTCTTCGATCAGAGACAACAACAATTGCTACGTTGTGATGCTTGCTGGTCGTTCGTTCTGTGGAGGTGGGCGATGCAATGGAGGAAATATCGATGTTAATACGTACATTTAAACGATTTCGGACGTTGTTGACCTGCTCTCGTGCATCTTCGTACTGCCCTCGGCTAACATCATCCTACCTTCGCCCGTTTTCGTATCGCGAAAGATCAAGTCAGCGTGTGGCGTTTCCGCCAAGTCGTCTTGGCTTTGATGACGTCGCTTGATTTGACAAAGATGGCGTACATCCTCTACCTCGTCCTACATCGGAATATCGACGATTTGAACTTGGCGGATTTTCCGAATGATCCTCTTTGAAGTTGTCCAATAAAATATTTTGATTTTGGACCTCGAAATCTTCAAATTGCTGCAAAGGAATTTTGGACGACGTTCCTTCGACCATTTTCGCTCACAAAATTTAACGCGTCACTCAAATGCAATTTTCAAGGGCGTGCATTGACCGCCATGACACTAATTTTCGCACACCATGTTTTCCAGCCAAATTTTGTCACTCACGAAACACGAACCGACATGCAAACCAAATTGGGAATAATGTGTATCCCACTTCTGAAGTGTAAACGTATAAGTTTTTCCCGATCAATAAAGCGCGCTCGCCCTTGTGGGCCCAATCATATCTTCCTAGAAGGAAAGGTCACTTAGGAAGAACACCAAATGTTTAATTCGAACAAAGAAAGATTTAATGAGTTTACAATTTCACAAAAATACATAGGAATGACTTCACGACTTTCAGAAATAATCGGAATCACATTAGCGTTCGAAAAAGCGCACGGAATGTTAATTTCGTTCTGTTTGATCACTCGTACGTATCGCTCGATATTTTACGTTCGTTCGGTCTCTTTCACGATCGATCTTGTTATCCGCTCGTATCTCCTACCGTCCATACTGCGCACGCGCAAGTAACAATACATACGCTGCTCTTCGGATATCGCTCGAACTATATTCAAACTGCCAATAATTAATCGCTCACATATGCAATATAATTTATCTTCGCTAATTTTTACATTAATTTATTGTTTATGAGATTGACTGTAAAATACAACTTATTCTTTTAAATATTTACGTCTGAAAAATTACTTTAGAGAACAAAATGTAAAATATACTTCAAATATTGTCTTAAGAACCATACGTATGCGATAGCGGCTTCCCCCACTCCACCGCCATAGACCGTATAAATCCTCCCATCATCAGTCACCATGTTCAACAACAAAATAATAATGCACTGCATCGCAAATTTTATAACAAATAGTACAGCCGAGGGGTTGACACGTGGAGAATAGACATAAGGAGACCAAAGTAGTGTAACCGAAAATGAGCACATTTTTGTCGTATGAAAATAGTTACAATGCGTCCCGTGCCCGTGTATAGCGCTGGTATGGTACGCGTTTTAATGGCAGCTGCCTATGTTGACATCAGTTGCAATTTTTCATTATTTATATCTGTGACATATGATTTACATAGATAAATTGTTATTTACATAAAAACGATTTAAATAATTTAATTAATATAATTCATCGCGAAACAACTTTTTTTGAAGTGTGTATAATTGCAGTGATCCTGCAATGAACGAGGTAGGTACTTTTGAATTATTGCGCTAACGAATTAATATAACCTTCGCAGTATAAAGATTTGAACAGAGAATAATTAAGATTTTTAGATTTCAACGTAAAACTCAGAATTATGGTATTTTTTAAATATGAGATTTTTCACCAGTTTAAAATGCACTAAAGGTTTCCTTTAGAATTTAGTTTAATTGTATTCATAACCGGGTTTGTATTTTTGTTTGAGCCTTGAGGTTATATCAGGTTATATTTACACGGACCATAACGGTACCCAGCGGACACGTTCTGTAAATGTTACATAACAAAAAGAGAACATTTATACATAACATTGTTACAATCGTGTGCCGAAACAATTACAGAACATAAAGGTCACACTGTTCTGTAACGCAGTTACTATAAGGTTACGTAACAGTTCTGGAATTCTGTAATGTAACCAATATACCCTAATAGCACGGAAAGTTCCTGGAACGTTCCGCGGGCACCTTCGGAACGTTCCAGCGGAACGTTCCCGGGAGGTGTAAAATGTCCGCCGCTTGGGAACATTCCAGGAACGTTCTAGTGGGACCTGAGGGGAACCTTCCATTATTGTTATTTTTAACAACAATCATCTCGTAAACCGTAAGAGATAGGTGAAAATGGATATCATTTTTGAGTTTTGAGCACCGCATATACTATCTATAATATGAGATCAATATCATAAACTGACATCGATTTTGACCGATCACTTATGGTTTACGCGATATTTATTGCTAATAATAACAATAACGGTAATTTATGTTTGGAACATAAATTACCATATGGTCTCCTTTCAGGCTCTATCCGGCTTTCAAGCGGATATCGGATACAAAAAATGGAATTATTTTTCCGACGGAATCTTATGTGGCCCCATCTGGAAATATGTCGGAACTTAAATTACACGGAGAGTGCTTAATAGACTAATATAATTAAATGCGATATAGATCTTACTTTAGTTTATTTCAATACAGTACCTTTTGTAAAAGACACCTCCCAGTGGGCAAAAAAACATTAACGTCCTAAGAACGTTCTAAAGACGTTCCTAGGACGGTTGTGTCAGTCCAATTGATGTCTTAAAGACGTCCTATGTTCCAAAGACGGTCTTCGGAACTAGGGACGTCTTTGGGACATCAATTGGACTGACAAAAACGTCCTAGGAGCGTCTTTAGAAAGTTCTCAGGACGTTAATGTTTTTGTGCCCACTGGGCTATTTAGTAAATCCTATTTAAAATATATTACTATGTATAGTTAAGGTTAGAGTAAAAATAAAATGCGTCGTGCAATGTCAAATATATGACGCGCTTAGAGATGCTGTTTTGAGTCAATAACATTGAGTTTATGAGCCTTTTGCGACTCAGTACCAGAAAGCTACCTCCAATACCAGGGCAAGCGCAGTAGCGCTGCATTACCGCACATCAGTTCGCGAGTTCGCGCCATTCTCGACTACACCTTTTTTATATATTTTTTTGGATTACAAAAGAAGATAATAAGTGCTATTAAAATGAAAATTAAATGATGAATATCTCAATTAAGTCAAAAGTTATAGAGATTTAAAAAAAAAAACATTGGGGGTTTATGAAAATCAAAATACAAAATTCAAATATGACAATATGTTTTTTTTGTATGATATAATTTATAGGTTTTCTAATAAAGGGTTGCAGTACAAGGCTAGATAACCGAAATTTTTGGCAAAAATGAGATTTGTACATTAAAAATTATTAAAAAATCAAGTAAATGTTGGTTTTTTACATGCCGAAACTCTTATCTTTCTTTAAACTTTTTTGTGAACATATTCCTCTCCTAAAAGTTTTTAAATACTGTAAAATAATAATATGCTTTTTTTCAAAGAAAAAACTCTCAAATAAAGCTAGTTGCCACGCTGTTCGCATCAAAATACCGTAATCAAATTCCAACATAAAATGTTAAATATTCATTTTCTACCAAAAGCCATTTTTATAACTTCTACAACAGTTAAAGTGCGATACCACCATATTAAATCTTTATTTTCCCGGAACAGAATAAGTTTTTTCTGTGACAACTTTTTTATTCTTATTCAGCTTCCCCATATTTCGAGAGCAATTGTTTATTACTTCTGAAAATTGAAAAATAGATTTTTGTCGCTATCTAAAAACGGTTTTCTAAACCCATGAAATTAGAACGGCTAAATTCATGAATGATTTACACGGAATTGGTTAACTTTTTCTAGGCAAAATTCATTTTCTTCCAATTCAGCAACTGAATATCTCGGGAGCAAATTTTTATTTTTTGCTTAAACTGAAAACTGCACTTTTTATCGTAATCATCAACCCAGCCTGTTTCATTTTGAGGTTCCTGTCACTTTGAGATTGTAAAATTCCACATTTTACTTCTCGGAACTGGATTTTCTTTTAATTATACTTTTGTGGTCTCAATTCAGAAACACTTCAGCTCGGGAGTAAATTTTTAACTTTAACTGGTGATTTCGATTATACAGAATGTTATAGTAAAAATAATTTATTTTCGTAAAATGTAATCCGAAATTCGTCCGTTTTCCTCCGGATCGTATGCGCAAGAATAATTGGTATCTGACATTTGTCCGCACCTATCAGGAATTTATCCGCTGAGTGAAAATAATTTATTTTTTGTAAAGTGGAATCCGAAATTCGTCCGATTTCCTCCGGATCGTATCCGCAAGAAAAGTCGGAACCTGAAATAAGTCCGCACCTATCTGGAATTCATCCGTTGAGTAAAAATAATTCATTTTTCGAAAAGTGTAGTCTGAAATTCGTCCGTTTTTCTCCGGATCATGTGCGCGAGAATAATCGGAACCTGAAATTAGTCCGCGCCTATCTGGAATGCACCCGTTGAGTGAAAATAATTTTTTTTTTGTAAAGTGGAATCCGAAATTTGTCCGATTTCCTCCGGATCGTATCCGCAAGAAAATTCGGAACCTGGAATCAGTCCGCAC
Organism: Andricus kollari; assembly: GCA_932074435.1. Lineage (NCBI taxonomy): Eukaryota > Metazoa > Arthropoda > Insecta > Hymenoptera > Cynipidae > Andricus > Andricus kollari. The sequence goes on along the minus strand of CAKNWW010300696.1, from coordinate 2,890 downwards.
CTATCTTGAATTTATCCGTTGAGTAAAGTTAATTTATTATTTTAAAGTGGAATCCGAAATTCGTTCGATTTCCTCCGGATCGTATCCGCAAGAAAAGTCGGAACCTGAAACTCGTCCGCACCTATCTGGAATTTATCCGTTGACTAAAGTTAATTGATTTTTTTAAAGTGGAATCCGAAATTCGTCCATTTTCCGCCGGAGCATATCCGCAAGAATAATCGGAACATGAAATTAGTCCGCTCCTATCCGGGATTCATCCGTTGAGTGAAAATAATTTATTATTTGTAAAGTGGAATCCGAAATTCGTCCGATTTCCTCCGGATCGTATCCGCAAAAAAATTCGGAACATGAAATTAGACCGCACCTATCTGGAATTCATCCGTTGAGTAAACTTAATTTATTATTTTAAAGTGTAATCCGAAATTCGTCCGTTTTCCTCCGGATCATATCCGCAAAAATAATCGGAACCTGAAATTAGTCCGCACCTATCTGGGATTCATCCGTTGAGCAAAAATAATTTATTATTTGTAAAGTGGAATCCAAAATTCGTCCGATTTCCTCCGGATCGTATCCGCAAGAAAAGTCGGAAACTGAAATTAGTTCGCACCTGCCTGGAATTTATCCGTTGAGTAAAGTTAATTTATTGTTTTAAAGTGGAATCCGAAATTCGTCCGTGTTCCTCCGTATCATATCCGCAAGAATAATCGGAACCTGAAATTAGTCCGCACCTATCTGGAATTCATCCGTTGAGTGAAAATAATTTATTTTTTGTAAAGTGGAATCCGAAATTCGTCCGATTTCCTCCGGATCGTATCCAATAGAATAATGGGAACCTGAAATTAGTCCGCACCTATCTGGAATTCATCCGTTGAGTGCAAATAATTTTTTTTTTGTAAAGTGGAATCCGAAATTCGTCCGATTTCCGCCGGATCGTATCCGCAAGAGAAGTCGGAACCTGAAATTAGTCCGCACCTATCTGGAATTTATCCGTTGAGTAAAGTTAATTTATTATTTTAAAGTGGAATCCGAAATTGGTCCGATTTCCTCCGGATCGTATCCGCAAGAAAAGTCGGAACCTGGAATTCGTCCGCACCTATCTGGAATTTATCCGTTGAGTAAAATTAATTTATTATTTTAAAGTGGAATCCGAAATTCGTCCGATTTCCTCCGGATCGTATCCGCAAGAAACGTCGGAACCTGAAATTCGTCCGCACCTATCTGGAATTTATCCGTTGACTAAAGTTAATTTATTATTTTAAAGTGGAATCCGAAATTCGTCCGTGTTCCTCCGTATCATATCCGCAAGAATAATCGGAACCCGAAATTAGTCCGCACCTACCTGGAATTCATCCGTTGAGTGAAAATAATTTATGTTTTGTAAAGTGGAATCCGAAATTCATCCGATTTCCACCGGATCGTATCCGCAAGAGAAGTCGCAACCTGAAAATAGTCCGCACCTATCTGGAATTTATCCGTTGAGTAAAGTTAATTTATTATTTTAAAGTGGAATCCGAAATTCGTCCGATTTCCTCCGGAGCATATCCGCAAGAATAATCGGAACCTGAAATTAGTCCGCACCTATCTGGAATTTATCCGTTGAGTAAAGTTAATTTATTATTTTAAAGTGGAATCCGAAATTCGTCCGTTTTCCTCCGGATCATATCCGCAAGAATAATCGGAACCTGAAATTAGTCCGCACCTATCTGGAATTCATCCGTTGAGTGAAAATAATTTATTAGCTGTAAAGTGGAATGAGATTTTGCTCCGTTTTCTTCCGGATCGCATCCGCAAGAAAAATCGGAACCTGAAATTAGTCCACACTTATATGGGATTCATCCGTTGAGTAAAAATAATTTATTATTTGTAAAGCGGAATCCGAAATTCGTCCGACTTCCTCCGGATCGTATACGCAAGAAAAGTCGGAATCTGAAATTAGTCCGCACATGCCTGGAATTTATTCGTTGAGTAAAGTTAATTTATTATTTTAAATTGGAATCCGAAATTCGTCCGTTTTCCTCTGGATCATATCCGCAAGAAAAGTCGGAACCTGAAATTAGTCCGCACCTGCCTGGAATTTATTCGTTGAGTAAAGTTAATTTATTATTTTAAAGTTGAATCCGAAATCCGTCCGTTTTCCTCCGGATCATATCCGCAAGAATAATCGGAACCTGAAATTAGTCCGCACCTATCTGGAATTCATCCGTTGAGTGAAAATAATTTATTTTTTTAAGTGGAATCCGAAATTCGTCCGTTTTCCTCCGGATCATATCCGCAAGAATAATCGGAACCTGAAATCAGTCCGCACCTATCTGGAATTCATCCGTTGAGTAAAAATAATTCATTTTTTGTAAAGCGGAATACGAAATTTGTCCGATTCCCGCCGGATCGTACCCGCAAAAAAAATCCGAATCGGAAATTTGTCCGCACCTATCTGGAATTCATCCGCTGAGTGAAAATAATTTATTTTTTGTAATGTGGAATCCGAAATTCGTCCGATTTCATCCGGATCATATCCGCAAGAATAATCGGAACCTGAAATTAGTCCGCACCTATCTGGAATTCATCCGTTAAGTGAAAATAATTTATGAATTGGAATGCTATTTTGCTCCGTTTTCTTCCGGATCGCATCCGCAAGAAAAATCGGAACCTGAAATTAGTCCACACTTATATGGGATTCATCCGTTGAGTACAAATAATTTATTTTTCGTAAAATGTAATCCGAAATTCGTCCGTTTTTCTCCGGACCGTATCCGCAAGAAAAGTCGGAACCTGAAATTAGTCCGCACCTCTCTGAAATTCATCCGTTGAGTGAAAATTATTTATTTTTTGTAAAGTGGAATCCGAAATTCGTCCGATTTCCCCCGGATCGTATCCGCAAAAAAAGTCGGAA
>CAKNWW010300691.1:0-14064 GCA_932074435.1 Andricus kollari | reverse complement strand
GTCATAATACTCGTGGGGCCAAATATTTAATTACACATGACTGAATGACGCAAATATCGTCATTCCAAGGAAACGACAAGTGAACAAGGTTCGTGGGTCAATTCCCCGGTTAGATTGGTCTTAGAGGACGAGGTGAGCAGACCAGCGAGCTTTGCTGTGATCTGTCTCCAAAATTAATTTCTTGACTTGAGATTCCACAAGCTTGGTGGAATCTCTATTAAATTGGTGCTCAGAAGTTGTTCGAATTTGAAAAAGAAGAAAGCTGGAATTTGGAGAAATGTATCAGGGACGCCTGTACAATTTTTAATCATACTCTGGATTGAACAAAGATGAATTGGATTCTTGATTGAATGGACAAGGACAACTAGAAGGAGGTCTACCAATTCTACAACCTCGTAATCTATCGATAAGTACCCTGATTGTTATAAATTGTACAAATGTGTGAAACTGAGTGCACGAGTGAAAGGAAAGTATATATTTTTGATTGAAGTCGTCGGAGTGCGATTTCGGTTGGTGTTTGATTCTCTCCTGTCTTTTGGAAATCCCAAACCCAAAAGGCAGACGTCTATCAATCATTAACTGCTGCCGAGTGAAATGCTAGTATGATTTAATCGGTCGTACCAAATTGTAATTTGGAATTGTATGCTGAGTGAAAAGGTCTTATAAACTTATGGAAAGGTCTTATATCAATTTAACGAGAATCGCATAGAGTACAATATTGAATTTTATTTATGATAAAGGCAGTCATTATAATCAGTGGCAAATACTCGAGAAGTAAAGGCAGGATAACTTCCATTCATCGCATTTGTAATATAAATTTTGAATATATGTCAGATCTTTTCTTTCAACTTGCAGTACTTTTATTTATTGAAAATTGAAAAGCATGCTCAATCGAACACCTAATAAAAACAAATATCTACAACCTGTACCAACGTTGAGCGGAAGCTTCTAATAAAAATTAGAAGCGCTCTAAAATGATCCGCATCTGACAAAGAACTGCCTCTGCCACCGTCTTCAATTCGAGTTAGGAATTCCTCCGCACTGCTATCGCGTTTTCCGTCATATCTAATGTTCCGTTTTCTTACTACGGTGTGAATATCATCCCAACTTCGCGGACATGCAGATATCGGTAAATCGCTTATCGGACTAGAATACATTTGGACTCTATATCTGTAATCTGAAGGACTGTGAGGAATATGATCAGTGCAAAAGGGATCACTAATTGGTAAAAATTAATTTAAAAATGGATTAGTACCATTGCAGTGATTATTGTTATGCGAGGTGGCCGTAGCATAGCTCGCATCTGAATGCATGTGTTCTTCCTCTAAAGTCTGATTACGCGGCTCCGAAAGATTTGGAAAATTTAAAGGGTACTGACTACCCACTTAGGGCACTAGCCTGACCATAATCACTAGAAAAATGAGTCATTCTAAGCCTTGTCGATTAAACCACGTTTTGAAAAGAGGCAGGATTCATAGTAAAGCCACTAGAGGGAGTATATAAAGGTGCTGTTTGCTCGAGCGGAGCAAAATACACTATAGTAGCTATACTTCTCGCGATAGTTGGTGGGGATACACGAAGCCTATATAGCCTATATAGTTCAAAATTGACTATATTTCCGCGGTTTTTCTCAAAAATTTCAAACCTAATTTTCTCAAAAAGGCCAGCGTTTTTTTCTCTTGATTTTTTTTAAGTTGGTACTAATATGGTGAATATATTTTAGTAGACTTTATCTTGTGCCCGCGTCTTGGAGAGGAGAAAGAATTTTTTTTTCTTCTGAAAAATAAAAATTCACGATTTTTGCAAAAAGAATACGAGATATGAAAAAAGTTGAAGAATCAAAGTTATTCCTTTAAAAAAGTTCTACAAGAAAGTCCTCTGGCACTTTTTTCTCTCTTGCGTTATTATTGAACTATTCGCTAAAATGTGAATAATAAAAATTTTCAGCTGTCATAAATAATCAAATAGGATGTAGATCAACAGGAAGAACACATTTTTCTACACCATTTTTTCCTAAAAGTCTAAATATTCTAAAATAATATTCAATATTTTACTATTACATTTTCTTATCTGAATTCCCATAATAGTTGGTGTTTTCTTCCATTGCTGAGTTTTTTTTTCTGGGAAATTGTTGTATATCTTCGGCAGAAGTGGACAATAATTTAATTAAATTGGTGTACTTTTTAACTTCTGTAACGAAGGTTTTTGGGTCTTTAATGCCTTCTATATGTGACTTCCTTAAATTGTGTTCAGTTGCAAAATGCTTAACATTTTCCGTGACCTGTGGCTGAAAAAATCTATTTTCGGCTATATGATGACTTTTCAAATTCAAAAAATTGGTACCGATTCTTGAAATGAGCTGAAGCTCCGTCAGAAATAATGCGTGTGATGACATTGATGAAATAATAAGAAAAATTTAATAGTAAAATATTGAATATTATTTTAGAATATTTAGACTTTTAGGAAAAAATGTTGTAGAAAAATTTGTTCTTTCTGTTGATTTACATCCTACTTGATTATTTATGACAGCGGAAAATTGTTATTATTCATCTTTTAGCGAATAGTTCAATAATAACGCAAGAGAGAAAAAAGTGCCAGAGGTCTTTTTTGTAGAACTTTTTTTTAGAAATAACTTTCATTCTTCAACTTTTTTTAAATCTCGTCTTCTTTTTGCAAAAATCGTTCATTTTCATTTTTCAGGAGTAAAAAAAAGTTCTTTCTCCTCTCCTAGACGCGGGAAAAACATAAACTCTACTGAAATATATTCACCATATTAGTACCAACTTAAAAAAAAATCAAGAAAAAAAACGCTGCCCTTTTTGAGAAAATTAGGTTTGAAATTTTTAAGAAAAACCGCCGCCATTTTGTCAATTTTGAACTTTTTTAAATTGTTCGTACGGATTTCAAAAGAGGACAAAAAATATGTTCAGAATCAGAAAGAATAAAATTAATATCTATGATAGATAAAAAAATATCACACTTTTAACGAAATTGTTGACAATTTTTTGGTAATCCACGTTTTCAATTTTTCAAATTCAAATACTCAAATTTTTAAGTTTAAAATTCAGACATCTAATGCATCAATAAAATCTTCATCAATAGGCTTAAAATTTGACTACTTTAATTGAAAATTTTAATTAAACGATTTTAATTTAGAAATTGTCCATTTTCAATGTTTTAAAATGTTTTAAAATGTTTTTATAAAGTCTATAAATGAACTGCCTTGAAAATGGGCTTAGTAGGCGCATAATTTTATTACTTTTTATAGTACCATTAGGTATATTTTAGTTTTAGTGTGTAAAATATACCCGTTGTTAGATGGTGGAAATCATAACATCATTATCATCAATAATTAATGAATATATTAATCACGAATAATGACTTTCTTAGCATTTATTTCATATTGACAATGAAATACCGATTCTCATAATTCGATATACTAGAATGAGAAATCGCCTTACTGCTGTCCCGAAAATCTGTGTTGGATTCCTGTCGAATTTCTGCCAAATTGTGCCAGATTCTCATCTGTAACCCGATTTTTCGTGTTTCATCTTACAATACAACATAATTTCTAATAAGAATATGTATTTATATAATATCTAATGTGTACAATTAAGATCAATAATATAATGCTGTAAGTGTTACTGCTGCTAAGTTCAATAGTGTTTTTTTAAACAATGTATTATTATGTATACCAATATTCTCTTAGAATAATGCTAGAAATATGCATTTTAAATAAAAAATTGAAAAAAGGTGGGAAAGGACCCCGCACCAATTACATGGTAAAAAAGGTCCCGGTGGAATTTTCAAAGTTGTTGATATTTTTTAGTTTACGCTCTCCTGATCAAAAAATCCTCATGGCAAAAACTCAAATTATGAAATGTTCTGGCTATGCGCTAAGCGCTTAGGCAACGCACAAGGCGTTCATATAATTGCATGTTATCGAGCTTCAAGCGCGAAATTCGATTTCTATTATCAAGAGGCGTTTGGGTGTCAGAATCGGTGATACAAATAGCTAATTCACAAATAAGTGACAAACGCTACTTGCGATTGAAAGATTTCGTCCCAAGTTCGTCGCAAAGCGCTTAAGTTGAATGGTCAGACAAAAGAATCGATACCCAACGTTGCCATTGGGCACTGATCAACCAGTTTATGTCAAGCACTCTAAAGTACCTTTTACAGAATTCTCCTTTCGTGCCAACGCTTCCATCCTACCTTCAACGCTAAGCGTTCAAGAAAAGCACTCAGGCAACATAATAAACTCCCAGCGTTGCTGTTTGGCTTTGATTCGCCCGCGCCAGTTTAAGTCAAGCAGTCTAAAACACTTTATAAGGAATGCTTATCTCGCTCCAACGCTCCGACTTTAACTTCAACGCTAAGCGTAAAAGATACGTATGTACATACGTAGATCAGAAAATCAACCCCCAGCGGTGCGGCTTTCGTAATAAAATGGTTATTGCGGACTTGAACTGGCTGATCAGCGCCAAACAGCAACGCTCGGAGTTGATTTTGTTTTCTGGATGCTTTCTTAAACGCTTAGCATTGAAGTTAAAGTGGGAGCGTTAGAACGAGATAAGCATTTCTGATAAGGTGTTTTAGACTGCTGGATTAAAACTGGCGAATAAAAGCCAAACAGCAACGCTGGGAGTTTATTTTGATGTCTGAGTGCATTTATTGAACGCTTAGCGTTGAAGGTAGGATGGAAGCGTTAACACAAAAGGAGAATTCTGCAAAAGTTGCTTCAGAGTGTTTGACATAAACTGGTTGATCAGTGCCAAATTGTAACGTTGGGTATCGATTCTTTTGTCTGACGAAAGTAGCGTTTGCCATGCGTTTGTTAATTAGCTATTTGTATCACCGATTCAGACAACCAAACGCCTCTTGATAATAGAAATCGAATTTTGCGTTTGAAGCTCGATAACATGCAATTATATGAACGCTTTGTGCTTTGCCTAAGCGTATATCACTTCCAACGCGATTATATCGCATTGTTCGTCAGTGCAACTCTTTTTCTGCATAAACTTACCCGAGAGCAATGCAAAGGGTGGAAAAAAAGTCTGTGATATATTCCACTACACAGGTAAAAAAATGTACCCAAATCTGACTTTTAAATCGTCGTAGCGCAAAAACTGTTCATATTTTGAGTTTTTGCCATAAGGATTTTTTGATCAGGAGAGCATAAAATAAAAAATATCAAAAACTTTGAAAATTCCACCAGGACCTTTTTTACCATGTAATTGGTGCGGGGTCCTTTCCCACCTTTTTTCAATTTTTCACTTAAAGTGGGATAATAATTAATCAAAGTTAAGACAACAAGTTTGAACAATTTTTTAACAGTAATAACAATAATGATACAAAGTTGCGGTTCTTACTGAAATTTACAACTTGATAAAGTATTTGTTTAAACTGTTTATTATGGTTTATAACGATTTTTTAGAGTAGTGCTAGAAATCGGCATTTTTATAAATTTGCAGCCTTTTTACGTTTTAGTACGGGGCTAATAGTAAAAAGTGTGTATTTCCAAATTTTCATTTTAGTCTCTGGTGTAAACTTCGTGTTGTAATGAAAGACAAAATTTTTACAGGTTATTTACTGACCCATTCCTCCGACCTACCCCCAATTATTCCATTCTTTGTTTTTCTCTCTACTGTAAGATAGCCTTTTTCTTTGAATTATTATTTTTTAAACTTTAGGAAAAGAGTAAAAGTACTTTATTCAGAAAAACATGGAAGAATATTTTAAAAAATATTCTTTTTGATGTTTATTTATTATTTTTTCGTAACTAAAAAGACAAAGAAAAGTTAAAAATTTCAGCAAAAACTGCAACTTTCTAGCATAAGAATTTGTGTAAACAATTATGTTTTTCAACTTTTATTAATTATTATTTCGTTCTAAGTGAGAAGTTGTCAAAAAGTAGGAAATTTCATTTAAAAAACCGCAACTTTCTAGGATTATTCTAAGAGAAAATTGCTACAAACAATAATAAATCAATTTGTGATCAATTTGTACTGAAACATACTGCTTATGGGGATGACATTCAAACATTTATTTTTGATTTCTATTCCACGGCTAATTGTGAAGAGAAGTGTTAAGGGATAAGTCAATATGCCTAATGTTGACGATTATGTTCAAAATTTAAATAAATGTATTTTTTTCTTATGGGAAATACGTGTTAAACTGCATGGGGTTAGCGGAACCTCTAAATATAAATTTAAAAAAAGTAAGGAAGTGTTTTTTTATTTGAAAAAAATTAAGGGATGAGAGCATGAAAATAAAATAAAAAAATGCAAACCACCCTACTCCACAATCCCCATGTAACTAAATGAAGCCCGTCAAGCATACGTAATATGAAATTTCAATTAAAAATTTTTTTCAGGCGACTTTTTCGAAAAACTAGAGGACGAGGACGAGCAAGGTTGGTGCAAGGGAAGAAAAGACGGCCGCGTGGGTCTCTATCCTGCGAATTACGTGGACATAGTCTCTCAGTAGATTTATGAAGCCAAATCGAAGAACTACTTAATATTAATCGTAACTAAGAATTCCCTTTCTCCTCTCCTGAGTTTAGTGCGTTCTCTAAAATTCTTCGGCTTGAGAAAAAACTGTACAAGAAAGAGCAAACCCTTGAAGAAAAGAACTGTCCCTTCAAAAAACACATTGGCGCACAAAATCCCTTCCAAAAATTGATTTGAGAGTCACATTTTTTCTCATATTCAATTAAATTAAAATTGGGTGTAACAATTATTTTTTATTTATTTTTTTTGTTTCAAACAAAACTTCTGACTCCTCTTTTAACCTGCAGAGGTTCTCCTCGCCAGCCTATGAAGGAAAAAAACTTCCGAAAAGTTAATTGTCAATAGATAGGGCGCAAAATCCGAAAATAAAAATGTATTGTTAGTTATAGAGGATCAATGATAGATAAATGCTGATTCTAGTATAGTAATGATATACAGCCGTGTGTTTCCAAACCTTAATTTTCATTATTATACCCACATAAACGCAGACGTCTATTGATGATTCTCCATAAACAGATAACTTTGAACAAAAATAACTTTTTCGAATGCAAATTTCTAATTTTATTTGTTTGCAGTAACTTGTGTTAGTTCAGTGACTAAAAATATAGTATTACTGTGGATATTAATATGTTACCGACATATTCCGGTATCCGTGAAACATAAGCTTGTTACGAAACGCGTGCATTTTGAAATCGCTTTATATGAAGTCAGAAACTTATAAAAATGGTTAATTTATTAAGTAAAAAATTATTGCGATTTCGGATTTTGTCTGAGATGCAATCAGGTATATTTATTTTCAGTTCAAGGGTTTAATATTATATTTACCATATACTATTGATTTTTCTAGCACCAAATGCATGTTGTATGACATTTTGTTTGAAAATATGATTGTGATTGAAGGCTCCAAATAACCAAATTGGTTTAAACATTCATGACATACAGAAATGCGTTTATTTCCAATTCAAGTTTGAATATTTATATTTATTTTCATAACAATAAGTATAGACTCTTGCAGTTAGTGTCGTCCAAAAATGCACTACAAACATTTTTTTTATGCTAATGGGGGTCAATATTAACACGTGCCACTGGGCTTTTAGAAATCCCATAAAATTAAAAATGGGGTAAAATCAGTATTTGGATAAACACCTAAATCATCTACTTCTTATTTAATTTCATCTTTCCCATCCCCTTTCTATGGTGCCCGAAAAATGCCCGCATAAACAACAGATAATAAATAGCCTTATGTACAATTCTCGCACAAGAGAAATTTCTTTTGCTCTTTTTGGCATACATTATTATTCGGTAAGTAACATGTTTTTAAAGTTTTGTTAACTAATTTTAAATTCTTTTAGGACTTATTATTTTCCCTGTAACTGATAAAAATTTATTATTTCCTTCTATCCGATGTTACACCATAATTTTCGGAATAATTATTATTTGTTTACATCACTTTTTTTTGTAAATTGTCATGGGTTCGTCGGTGCTTATTTTTCAAAATTTGTTGTTTTTTTTCAAACTTGTTCTAGGGTTATAAAGAACGCGGTTTTCCATCATAGCCACGGACTGAGTCAAGTGACTGATGAGATGAGGATGTAATTGGTTAATTTAATACGATGTATGAAATCATTTGCGATGATATTGTAGGTACAAAATTAGGAGTATGGTGTAGTTTGCAGTTCCTCTTTTACCGCTGTTATGCTTACACAGCGGCCGCGAGTGTTGGAGGTGACAACAGTCGCCTCTGGATGCTTTGTTAGAGCTACCATGTATCACTCTGTAGGTTTTTAGTTAGGTTTTTAGTCGGTTTATTTAAGTCCGCCTGTCCACGACAGTCCTCACTGATGAAGTATCATTTACTTCCTTCAGCATGAGTATGTTTTTCGCTGGACGACTCCACTTCACCGGGTAAGGGCTCGTGAAGCATTTACTTTACTAAGGTGGATGTAAAATCACTGTATTAATTAAATCATATCTAGTTATAACCCGTGGCTGTATAAGACCATTAGAAATGCTCGAATTTACCTGGGCGTTTGGTCAGGGGAGAGGAAAACTTCAGAATACAATCTTCCCGAATCCAATTGGTTTTCCTCCGGCTCGACCTTGGTTAAACGCAGTGAATACACGGTAAATATTTATCCAAATAATGTAATTTTTTCCCCATAAACTAATAGCCAATAGGGAAATACTTTACGCAAGTTTGACTTAGATCGGACAACTTTGATTTTTTTGAGTAGCAACACTTGGGAAAAATATTGCCCACAAGTGAATGATTATTACTTAGTTTAAACGACTGAAGCATCCGCTATCATAAGGTTGGGTGAAAAATCTTTTGCCAACCCAATCATCAGTATGTTATAACTCTTTACGAGAAGGGGTTATTTGAATGAATAGAATAAAAATGTTTCTTTCAAACCTCAGACTTGAAAAAAAGGAAATTCAATACTTTGCACAAAAAATTATTAGTTAAGCTGTAGGTCCCCCCATCATGCACTTTACTGCAACTCAGTCCGTGGATGATGGGGTAAAAAAGAAACTTAGCCTGCACAATATATCATATAGGCATACTACTCTTATCAGATCACTTGACTGCATTTTAGAAATGCATTCGTGATCGAACCAAAAATGCCTAAAACCTATTGGGCTGCAGCCATCTTAAATCTGAGGTTTTTTTTATAACAATAAAATATGCAACATAACATATAACATCTTCGCAAAAGGTTTCGAACATCGTTATAATCATTTGACATCTCAAATCATCAGGCATTCGACATAGAACGTGGCTGATGACGGAAAACCGGATTCACTGGAAAAAAGTTGGAAAACACAATACATAATATGTCCTTTTTAAAGAAACCAGGCTGCCCAGTATGGCATATTAGGTATACTGCTCTCACCATTCACTTGACTGCATTAAAAAATGCGTCCGTGTCTGAGGATAGGGTAGGTGCGCCAAATTTCGAATCCGTGCCTAATTTCTTCCCCTTCGATTTCTCAGCTACTGTATTCGCCTTTTTAGTGTTGCTTGGTGGTGATGTTGACTTACTACAGCTTAGTAATCTGACAGAGTTTGATGGTGGCATTTTTGTGTGATTGTAAATTTTTTCAAGTTCGCAGATATGATACGCGGTAGGACTGATAAGGTAGTTTATTAATATGCGTTACTTTGGTGGCTTCATTTATGTTTTCTTTATGTTTGCTCAAAAAGTGCAAAAAAGTCCTTTGAGCGTGAATTTTACATTAAACTATTATTTTGAATTATAGTGGCCTTTTCTGGGTACCCTAGAATAGAAGGGATTAAATAAAAAATTATTTGCATGGAACTTATTCCTTGAAGAATTCAGAAGAAATTAACATAATTTAATGTGAAAAAAAAAAATAAATAAAAAGTAGGTGTTTTACGCATTTGTACAAAACCCCATTTTTTGTTATACGTGTGTAGGATGTGCTACTTTGCACGTCTGCTTAGCAACCGCAAAATGCTAAATTCCCCATAAAATCATTATTGCAGTGTATTAAAAGTTCGTTTCATTGATGTCTTGATAATTTTGACGCAAAAAATATATTCCTTCACGTCAATCAACGCCTGCCGCCATCTCTTGGAATTAAAAAGAATCAGTAGAAACTCGGCGAATCCCGAGTCTCTTTTATTTTGGATAACTACATAACCTATAAATTAGTAGATGTTTTTCTTCTTTCTATGGGCTCCGCCCTCCAAACCCCCCGTTCCCGCCCGTACCACCCCTTGTTACGCACTTATAACAAAAAAAAGTATGTGTAACTCAAAATACAAATTACAAAAAAAAGCATTTTGTGTGTTCTTTAAGACTATAAAAAGGGGAGATGGATCGTTGCAGACTTTGAAAAAAGTTTTTTTAGACCACCCTACTGTTGTAAACTACTGGTTTATTTTTTAATTTCGGCTGCACGGAAATTGATTTTCTATAGTAAATATAGTTTTAAATCCTTGATAGTTAAATAAATACATACATGATTACAGTATTATGTTTTCGAAATTTGTCGAAATCATATTTGTCATAGCAAGGTGTGGTCCGGAAATGCAGGTTATTTTCTGAGTCATGGAGGGGTGGTGAGCGCGACTAATGAAATGGAAAAATCATTTTCAAAAATTCTCTAAAATGATTTATCAAAATTTACGTTTTGTTGGAGTAATCAATCAAAATCGACCTTTCAAAAAGATTAATTGTACATTTTCATTTTTTTACGAGCTCTGTCATCCTTTTATGTTTCAGCCATAGATTGAGAAGTTCCCAGTATATGGAGCGTTATTGATTAAGTGTACCCACCACAAAAATAAAATCACTTGAGAAATAATGTCCCATATATACATAAATATGAATTATTATACTATAAGAGTGTATTTGCATCGATCATATGCTTCGCAGCATCGGAGCGTGAGCGTGAGTGCAATATTTATACTTCTGTCAGTAGAAATGTATCCTGCGCAGCAGTCTCAATTAAGTTTAGTTTATTTTGACTGCTCTCGACGAAACCGTAGTATCGTAATTGAGCGTTTATTTTAAACTGTGTCATTGTACATAGTAAAGTTAAAAAGAGTAGAGAGATGTTATTTACTTTTCTTCGATGAAAAACAAAGAATAGAGGGGAAAGAATTTTGTTCGAAATTGATTTTGGATATTCTAATGCAAATCTAAAATGAGTGTGGTTTCTCTGAAGAAACTCAAGGGAGTACTTTTTTATTGCAAGTTTCGCCATTTCTTTCGCGACGTGCGATTTTCGAAATTTTATACACTGTTGAATGCCGTCAGGTATACTACCGAATGTATATATATATATATATATATATATATATATATATATATATACACATACGTACATAAGGTAAATGGTCCGGTAATCGCCAGGAGACCAATCATCGCCAATTTTTGTTAATATTTTGAATAAATAGTTCAAAACAATCTTTTTAGGTATTTTTTACCACATGGAAAAAATATTTCTATTTGGAAGTATTATCAAATTAACTATAATGCTATTAATTGTTATAAAACAATAAGTTAAAGTTGATGGGAATTACTAATCTTAAGGTGGCGATTACAGGGATACTTACTTACCTTAGTTTCATTTACATTGAGACGAGTGTTTTCTCACATTTTCATAGAAAAAATAGGCCTCTCCGCACGTTAAAGCAAACTTGGCATAGAAAGAATGTTTGTGACATGAAAAATATAGTTATGTTTGAAATAATAATTTGTTTTTTTTAAATTAGAAAAATATTCTCCTGTTTGTAAAATTATCGCAAGCATTCTACTTCAGCGAAATGTTGCTTCATTTAATGGTAAATATGGTATTATATTATTACTTTAAGCATTTAATTTTATTTCAAATAAATATTTACCTCATTTTGCATATTAACTGATTTTTATATAACTAAATTTTCGTTATGTTCGAAGAGGCCTGGAGTATGTGTACTCTATCGTTCGCTATCCAGTTGAAAGACATTTTCACGATATTTTAAATTTTAATCTAATTATTATATAGAAGTGGTACGCATCTGTTATATTTTTCGTCTTTAAGAAACAAATACATTTTTGCGAATTATATAATTTATATCATTTTTCAGCGACAAAATCACATGTGGACCAATGTTTCTTCTTTAAATATAAAAAAGAAGTGTAATTTATTTTTTCACAATGTAAAATATTCGAGGTACTCCCTTAAAGAGAATAGAAGTAGATATTTTTCAGATAGAGAGCTAATCTTTGTTCACGTATGGATCGCTACAATTTCTGTATATAGAGTGCGGTAGGTCATTTTTTGCGATTCAGCTCAGAACTGATTTTTCGATCGACTTTGTTAGTTCTCCAAATTCTTTGATTTCAGTGGCAGCAAACGTAGTTAGAGGGAATGCGAAATTCCGTAATGTTGTTATGTATACTGTAGTTTCTGTAGAAAATTTATTATGTATATCAAATAAATTACTTATGCAAGAAAATAATTACCCTCATGCGTTTGTGTGTATATACATATGTATTTAAAAAATAGGTCAAACGACCGCAGGGTCCCACTGGGAGGAAGCAACTACCATCCATGAGAAGTCCTGAAAAACGATGTCAGGCTTCGAGTGTGCCATGGAGACTGCTGTCCCAAAACTCATAGTTACATACAATTCGGAACTTCTTGTTCTGGATCTCCCTTGGAGCGTTCGGCAGGGCCCTCTGTGCCAGAATTAATTTGGGATTATCTGAGGAAAGCAAACGTTAGCTCCTTCGCAAGGATAGATCTTCTGCATTTCGGTAAAGTTTCCATATGAATGTATATATGTATGGCGGCGAATGCGGCGCATATAAAGGAAAATGAACGATTAAAATTCAAATATAAAGTGATAAAATATATTTTGCTTAGGCCAATATCTTACCAATATTCTATGCATAATGATAATTTAATTGAAGTTCATTTAAACAGTTAATTAATGTGTTTTCCAAAAAGTGAATCTGCGCCAAGGTGTTCTACCTTGTTTGGTAATGTGGCCCGTTTCGATTTCAATTCATAATTATTGAATAAAAGCAAATTATGAAGAAAAATTAGTAAAATTTAATAAAAATAAGATAAATATATTTACGTTTAATATTATTAACATATTTGAGGAATTATGTCTGACGAAATTGCAAGAAACAATGTTTTTTTTTTAACAGTGTTTTAAAACAAAACAGTGCTTTAAAAGTCCCGAATGCGCCATATTAGTCGCATGTGAATTCTATTTAATAAAGATTTTTTACATAAAAGATTATTAATTTTACTCAAAATGTTAAACTTTAAAGCATTCAAAAAAATCGGAACAGTATATTTTCAAAAAATTGTATAAGTTTACACGAAACTCCTATCATTTTTTACTTGTTTTTAGCTACTCTGACAATACAAGGGAAAGAACCAAAACTAACTTTTTAACATAAAAATCAGGCAATTAATTTAATTATCCCATTTTTTTAATAATGTAACGTTGAAAACATATACACATGTAATGAAACTACCTCCACAAGCAGAAAATGCCTAAATATTCGAAAACACTTTTTGTTATATAACTAAAGAACACTTTGCCGTGAAAGGGTCTGCTTTATGAGTTTATGGTGTCAAGACCCACTGTGATCGACTTTTATGACCGAGCTGATGAGCACTCCGCCCCGAAAATTACTCGTAGACCTGTCAGATTAAAAAAATTTTCTCAGATTTGTTTTCATTGTAGCAGGCTTATTTATATTTTTCCTAATCAACTTTTTCAAAAAATGTGATTTTCAACCTTCAAGGAAAATATTCTTATAATTACAGTATAAGATACAAATTATTAGGGCCGTTATTAGGCTTTGAAAACAGTAGAAAACAGTGAAAATGGCACTTTTCAAGCAAACTTAATTAATATTTTTTATAAAATTTTTATTGAAAAAATGCTTTTATGTGGATTCTGAGGAAGTGAAGAACAACACATTAAAATTTCAAATTAAAAAGTGTATAACATCGTGGTTAAAACCTTAAATGAAAAAAAGTTGGTTTTGCCCATGTTAATTACATAAGGACTTCA
>CAKNWW010300659.1:0-10399 GCA_932074435.1 Andricus kollari | reverse complement strand
ATTAGGGTGATCCATAAATAATACAGCAAAAGCATCAAATTAAAAAAATTTAAGGTGTTCTAAAAAATATTTGTTCCTTTTGAAGAAAAAATGATGTAGTATACATTTGAGCTAAAACCAACAATACCTAGTACTCACTCATGCTTAATATCTTCCTTATTTTCGATTGTACAAAAAAATATCAAAGGGCTTATTTTCTTGAGTCTTTACCGCGAATTCAACGGTGGAATTAGATTTTTTGGGACATTTATCTCAATGGGTGTTTTCCGCAATAATATAATTGTGCATGCATTAATAAATGTATTTTAGTCTTCCGTTAGATAAAGAATTTCTAGACGAATTCATTCATCTACAATAAAGTCACTTTTGGTTTTCTAAAATTAATGTATAAAACATAATATCATTGTAAAAGATTGTAAGGATTGTATTCCGGAATTTGAAACATTATAATAATTATTTAAGAATTCACAGATGTGTCGTAAAAATTGTTATCCAAGTATTATTTAATGTTATAAAGGGCGTAGGATCTAGCGATGCATGTGGAGTATTTTAAAAAATGTCCAAAATCTCGTTAGATTAAATTAAAACCTCGAACACGATACTCATCACATCGAGACAAAGCAAATCTCGATTTGGTTAAAAATTGATCGACGTTTTTTGTAGAATTTGAGTAGACACCCTGTCGAAAGAGATGATTGCCGAAAAATAAGTCAATAAAAACAGTACCATCGTCAATTTGATGGAGTAAATTTTCGTCCCCTTTTTTCTTTCGGAAGCCTAATGAGAATACAATAGGCATCTGACCTTCACAATGACCAGAGACGAGGGTCCACTTAACGTTACCTAAATTAAAGTCTGCATCGATTCAAAGAAGCGAAGCATGAAGTATGAGACATAAAGATTAAAGAACAAAGTCCGTGGAGGGAAAAAACAATATTAGAAGATATTGTGGATTGTTGTGCCTTGACCCTGCAACATGTGAGTATTACAACTATACGTTGCATCACCGTAAAGGTCGGTCCCACAATGGGACATTATAACGGATTACGCAGGTACGGAGAGCTGAAGGCTCAGCCAGAGAGTGTCGTTCTCATGGCCTTCTTCAGGAGCATTATTCCGCATCTATTTTTACGGATTACTGCATGTCCAATCGCGACTAATGCACTTGCGAATTCCTCCGACCGAAGAACATCATCGTCGATAGTTATCTGCAAAAACATTTCCGGTACCCTCTTCAAGAAGTGAACATTAATTATAAACATAAATAATTACTATTATCAATGAAGCAATTGACTAAGACTATAATTTCCTCAATGAAAATGAATCATGGAAAGAAGGAAGTAGGCGAGTAGGATCCGTGAGGTGAAGGAGGAAGAGGAGGAGGATCCTTATCTAGTGACTTTGGAGTGAATAGATAAAGGCTCTATAATACAAGTGTAATATTGTACTTGCGAATTTATCGAACCTAAGAACATCACCGTCGAAAGTTATCTGCAAAACATTTCAGGTATCCTCTTCAAGAAGTGAACACTAATTATAAACATAAATAATTAGTATTAACCATGAAAGAATTGACGAAGACCATGATTTTCCCAATGAAAATTAATTATGGAAAGAAGAAAGTGGGCGGGAGGATCCATGAGGAGGATAAGATGGAGGAGGAGGATCCTTATTCTGCGTGAGGATCCTTATCTAGAAACTTTGAAGTGAATAGATAAGGGATCTGTAATAAAAGTGTACTAGTGCGAATTCCTCTGACCGAAGAACATTACCGTCAATATAGTTATCTGCAAAAACTTCTCAAGTGCCCTCTTCAAGAAATGATTACTAATCATCAAGTAAAGTAAACTAGTTAGAAAAGCCTTATCTAAAAGATTTAAAAAAAGTAGTTGCTGTCCAAAGAAAAAAGCTAGGAAAAGTGACATTTGCAATTTTGACTATTTTCAGGCCTACTTGCATTGGTAAATAATCTCTATGGCGAATGTCACTTACCAGGTTTGTCCGTTGAACCAGGTATCACAACACAGTAAATTCCAGTTGACCAATTTGATTCCGAAATTAGATAAAAATGATATGCAACGCATTCATGCAGATTTCAGATTTTTTTTTGTTCAGCAGAATAATAATAAGAATGAGATAGGATCAATTGTCTGTCATGAATTTTCATAAGTAGCAACTGTCGAATATCAATTCTTATATGCATCCAAGTCATGTCATGCACATTGAAATTTCAAAACTGAGCATTCGAAAAAATTTCTTGCGTTGTTTTTTTTTCAACGAAACATCATTCTTGTTAGTCCTAGGAAGTTGTAAATCTTCCGGAAGTGTAAGTCAGATTAATTTTGGATCCAAAAAGTGAATCATTTTGATCTGAAGTTGATAATCAGAATGGTATGTTACGGTTGGATATCTTGATGTTTACTGTTAAGTAGCGGAAATATTGTCTGATTTCTGGTAGAGGATAACTTGTAAATTCATTTTTAAAACTGTGAATCAAATGATAATCTAGAAGTAGCGAATAGTGGTTTGATTTGGTTCGCAAGACAGTGTAATTTTAGCGGAAAGAGCGGTACATCAATCAAAAAGAGTGCCCCACTTGAGACTGACATGCGGGTACCTCCCCATTTTCTGTTTCATGAACAGTGAATCTCCCATTCACTCACTCCTAATCTATAAAATCTTTTTTGTTAGCTTTAGCTTGGTAGGGTAAACCCGGACAGGACCGACCGGTTAACATGCATTGCTCGATAAAAAGTTAATAAGACCTGGAATTCATCAATTTTTTCTTTATTTCGTGTCCCACATTATTTTACATCATATTTCCATACGTATTAATTATTATCATAAAACAATGATTTGATCATTTAATTCATTATCGACCAAATTTTTGTAGGGTTACCATCGAAGCATTTATCAACTATTTTCTTGGTTGATCTTGTGCCGATGGTAAAACATCAGCTATTTTCTAAATTTAATATATTTTGGATTTGAATTAAGTTTAATTTTCATAATTATATGATGGAACAATGTTTTTTCTGTCAGAAGATCACATTTTCATGCTGTAAATATTTCAATTAATGTTACAAACGTTATGTTCCTGCCAGCGAATCTTCCATTCTTTAGTTATCAGAACTTGATAAAAAGAAGAATTGAAATTATTAAGGAATAGCTATATAGCATATTCTATATTGTATTGTATAAAAGGTCAGGAAGCGGCACAATAGATATTAACTCGATAATTTCATTAACGACATAATTTCCTCGACATGGAGTAGTATCGTGATAAAACCATTTTAACCACTCCCAGGCCTAGACCTTTATAGTCTTAAGGTGAATCATTTTTGTGAATGGTTTGCGAGAATCGAATCTAATCTAATCACATCTACGCCTTTTTTTCTTGGCCCTTTCGTGGAAGTCTTTATTTCTTTTTTATGAATTTCAGCTCGGCATGATTGAAAATTGCGTGACATATTGGACAAGTGGTAGGAGAGGTGTTTAGTCAGACAGATGCTAGGGAGTCACATTCAAAGCAAAAAGTATTGCATTTTTTCTGATAAACGATATGTTGCAATATTTGTCATCGGGTTGTAACTAGTTAAATTTTTTTAGTATGAAACTAAAGCAGATAAGTTAGGGGGTTTCTAATCCAAGATTCCTGTTACCGACGTATTACCGACATTCAGACCATTCCACAGTTCAAGTGGTTCGTGTCCGTCTTAAGATTCTATTATAGTAATGAGAAAAACTAGAATGATTTATTACTTCCTTATTAATACATTTAATTAAAAAATTGCTTTCTTTATTTATTTAATTGAATGTAATAAGTATAAGGAAGCAATAATCATCCTTTTTTCTCATAATTATAGCATTTTAGATAGTAAATATCCTTGGAGTTGTTTACGCAAAATTCATTACTCAAAATTGCACAATATCATTTTCTGACTAATGATCTCGATGGCGGTAACATGTCGGAAACAGGAATCTTGGATTAGAAACCCCCTTACTTATCTACTGAGTTTTATTTCTATCTAAAAAAAGTGGTGTAACGACATGTCTCGAAAATCTCGAAAATCTCGAAATCATTGTTGTTGAAGACCTGATTGGCTTTTCTCTGCTTGAAGTTTTATGTCTTAAATTTGAAATTGTTAAAGATTAATCTGCAAGTAATCCAGAAATTCAGAAATGATTGAATTTCAAAGATACAATATTTGTGTACAAGAACTTTGATTTTAAACATATGCAAACACATTTAATCTTGACTTCAGAAACGAACAATTTCAAATCTGAAAATTTTCAAGATTTTATGATTTCTATTTAAACGGATGATGATTTCCAAGTAGCGTGGAGGAAATATCTTTCAAAACTGAACATATTCAAATCCAAAGCCATAAAAATTAATTACTTTTTTATAGGCTCTGGTTCGATACTATTTAAATTTTAAATTCTTTTAATATGAAACATTGTTCTACGTCTAAAATTCTTAATCCGAGATAATTATTCAATTTTGAATGTTTTTAATTTAAAATCGTTCAAAATGTTTATGTCCGACGCTTTCCATTCAAAATTATTTAATTTGAAGAACTTTTAATTAAAAATGGTTCTATTTCAAATTATTCAACTTTTAATAAATTCAATCTTAAAATTAACAATCTGAAGTCTCCAAATGGAAAAAGTACAAATAAACAGAAGAGAGTATGCAGAAGAATGAACAATTAGTTATTAAAGTATAATTAAAAACTGATCATATTCAAAAAAAAGTGTCTTTTGAAAAGATAATTATTATGTTGACTAAAAGCAAAAAAAGTCACTCTCTAGCAGTCTCGAAATAAAATTTAAAAACTGAAAGGGTTCCCGAATTACAGATTCAAAATTAGTACATATTTAGAAAATTAGTGTGCACTGAAAAAATTCTAGGCTATCTATTGATACCAGCAGACTACAATCGTGATAAACAAATTTTCAAAAAATTAACTCAACAGAAATGCAATATTAATCTCTTTCCATTAATTTTCTCTGATTTTCGAGCAAAAAAAATCACCCATGTGCCCGTTTTTGAAATTAGTGAAGCCTGAGATATGGTCAGTTATTATTATTTCCATATACAAGTGCATGACGCGATGATTATTATAAAAAGGAAATTACGCTTGTAAACGAGACCTGAGGCACAGTAGTAAAAAAGGAATGACAGCGTGAATGAAACGAGTATAAGCATGTTATTTACATGCAACAACTGCTGCAGCACTAATCAATGGTTTTCAAACACGAGTCCGCGCCTGAGGATTCTTCTCTCTTTAAGAGTATCCATAATGCACTCCTAGAAATTTTAACAATCGCAGACACTACTTAATGCGGAAGAAAATAATTTCAAAATAGGGTTTTACTGAAATTGTAAATTGCTGTATAAGTAGTAGTGTTGGACAAGTGTCATCATTCTTACAAAAGATACAAATGACAACTACCAAGAGAAAATAACTGGATCACTTTAGAATTATCTTTCACATAAGTAGTTCCTGGTTCGGAATTGATTCTGTACTCGATATTAACTCAGAGGAAAAGTTCCTCCATAAATTTTTACGTTCTTTCCCTACTCTTTTTGACAACTGGACTAAAAAAAATAGTTTGTTATCATCAAAGATGAGCCGTAATTTCTTAAGTTATCAACCGGATCTCTAAGATCAGAAGCCTTTCTTCAACAAACACAAGAGCTCCTATAATCTTATTCGAGCGAAAGGATGAAAGGTACAGCTGGAAGATTTTATTTGCAGTCCCCTTCTTGCATCCTGTTTGGTTAGTGTTTAGACTCGGCGGAAGGAAACAAAGGGACGCCGAAGGAAGATGAAAATTCGCGGTTCTGCTGCTGAGACTGAGAAGCTTCAACTAAAACCAAAGTAAAGGAAAGGGGGTCGGGTTGCGGAAACGAGCAAGATTGACACGGATCTTTTTATTTCGAGAGACCGTCTGGGGCACAAGTTGCGCACGGCTGCTGGTATATAGACAGAGAAATGTGTGTTTGCTTATGGAGGTGATATCTCGGGTCTGCTTCTCAGAAACTCTCTTCCTCTTCAGCGATTCCGCGCCTTTTTCTAACCTCTTCTGCTTGACAGCTAGTAAATCAGCCTGACACATCTCACCAATTTTGTCGCAATTCTTCGTCTTGAAAAAACACCTCATAGCTCCCGTTTAAAATTAATCAAGACGTATCCACAGTCTTTGCACATAGAATCTAAAATAAGGAAACTGTTACGCTTTGCTTCCCAAAGGCCGGAAGTGCCAATGTTTCATAGGACAAGAACACTTTCGACATTTACGACTCGCTCTGCCTTAATAGGATTTGTATTGTTTTCTGGGATTGGCTGATTACAATAGGCTTGGCTGCAAAAGCTTTTCTGGAAAAGGAAACAAGACTCTTACAAATGCGATATTGCTTTATCGGATTTGATTTTGAGAGAATTAGCATTATTATTGCTGAATTAGATCCACTATCCGATTATTAAGTTGAACTGATGATCTATAAAGGATTCCTTAGCAAAAGCCATCGTCCTTTATGTTCAGAAAGAACAATCCATTCCCGATTAACGGACCGAAGAATATCAAACATTGATCGTATTCACTTGACTTTCATTATCCTTCGATCTGCATCCGTGTCTTTACATATCGTGACAATAAACCTCCCCAAGAAGTAAACATACCTCCTCTGTGTTTTACATTTCAAGATTATCCACCTCGATTCCCATCAGCTCTGTTTGTAAAGTCCGAATTGCATTATTAAAATGTCAAGAAGACTGTCCATCTTCTTGTTAACGACAAAACCACGAACTGAATAAAACGTTTTAATCCCTTCTTAAAGTCATGATCTCTCTTCTTGAATTCTAAGAAGGTTTGCTCCGACTAAAAGCTGTCAAACAGTAGCTTTCAAGGGCCAAGGCAATAATTCGGGAGCTATATGCGCTAAGAAAGGATGAATCACGGAATGGTGAGTTCTCTTTGAATACTCAATGCGTCGGCATATTACTGGGAACTCACCATGTTTCATGAATACCATTAAGTCCTGAAAGAAAGTGATACATACTCTAAGAAGTGATTCATTCTAAAGAAGTTGAGGTATTTTTTGAAAATAATTGGTAGTGACTGATTGGAGGAAATTCAAGAAATTTAAATGTTCTAAATAATATTAAAGTGATGTAGATTATGTACAATTTATTGAATGATGAAACCATATAGGCTGCTCCGAATTGTATCGAACACCTTGACATGTATGCATTATTCATAGCATCGGATTGAAAGGACAGTGATTCTCGCCAAGGGATACAAGTACGCATATCACGCCCCAACAAACGTTCATACGTACAAACCTATCGTGACTTTGATGCATTTTAAAGAGTAGAGATAAGGAGATAGGTGTGGCTTCCATGATGAGCCAGGAACATGTTAGTTGCCATCAATAAATCCAGACAGCCATCAGTCTTTTATTTTTTTGTTCTCAAAATATCTTTTTCTTTCCTTACTCTCAATTTTTCTCTGAGGAACTATTGTATCCATAGAAGTGAACTTCGTAACCTTTCTAGAGAAATGAGAAACTAAAAAGGATCTCCAGTGCTTGCAAAATTAGTATACTCTCTAAGTTTGAATCAGTTACAATTTTCACTAATTTCAGTCAGTAACTGAGTTCTAGTTATTGAACTTTTACTTTTACGGATGAATAATTAAAACTTACTAATTCGTCACTAAAAGTAACTGATCAATAGCTAGGATTCAGTCACTGATTGAAATTAGTTAAAATGTTAACTGATTCAAATTTAGAGGCTTCAAAAAACCGAGGCTAGAATATTTTCCACGGAAAATATTATATATGAGTATACAAATATCAATCCCAGTTTTTATAGTAATTCTGCCATTTATCACCCTTTTTGAAGGAATTCACATTTTGAAAGTTGAAAAACTCTAAATATTAAAAATTTAATAATTCACAATGAAACGATACAGATAAAAAATATGCAATAATTTCAAGTAATAAATACTCAAAAATTAAATTCTTTTTAACAATGAAGACTTTAAAAACGAAAAATGTAAAGTCTGGTAGTGTTCAGTATTTGATAATGCCAATTTAAAAAACAATAATTTCCTTTTAGTGTTGACGCGTCTTAGATGTTCAACCGGGCGGAGTCAAAATGCTAAAATTAATTGAATCGTTTGAGCTGAGGGACAAAAATTTGTATGGTGCCATCCGAAAAAGTAAACAGAAAATAATTTTAAAATTGTTTAATATGTTCTGTTCTCTTTTTTTATTTGAAAATTTACCAAAAAAATTCTATTAGTTCAAAAATTATATGGCGATTTTTTGTGTATGTGCAGTTTTTGCTCGTGAACAATAATAAGAAATTAGAAATTCAACCAAACTTATTTTGTCTAATTAAAAATTTTTGGAAAATGCTAAAAAAAACTTTTTTTTAGATTGAGTCATATGCACACATTTTGGAAAAAGTTGCATATGTCGATCCTGAAATTTCTTCAACTTGAACTAAAGAAACATGTTATAATTTTTGTAAATTTGGGATTTTTTTCGCGATTTTGGAATTTTAATAAAAAAAATTTTAGATTAAAATTTAATTTTAAACTTAAAGGAATGACTTTATCACAAAATTGTTGAATTTTCTACAAAATAATAAAATTTGCAACCAAATGATAACATTTTCAACCAAAAAAGATGTATTTTAAATGAAAAATTTAATAGTCGAATTTTGAACTTAAAAATATCAATTTTTAACCCGCAATGTTGAATTTTCAACAAAAAGATGAATTCTCATAAAAAATGTAATAGTTGGTAAATGATGTATCTTTAACCAAAGAAATTCATTTAAAAAAAAAAAAGTTCAACTTTCAACCAAGTAGTTGAATTCGAACCAAAAGGATAAGTTTTCATCCAAAAAGATTAATTTAAAAAATAGACGAATTTGCAATAAAAAATGGAATAGTTAATTTACAGTTAAAAAATTATTATTCACCAAAAAAGATTAAATTTCTGTACCAAAAGAGAAGAATTTTCAAACCTAAAAAGCAAATTTTCAACAAAAGGGTTGAATTTTCAACCAAGAAAGATTCTTCAGTCAAGAAAGAAAGAAAATTTCGACATTTTTTACCAGAAATATAATATTAGACGCTGCAACGTTTCAAATTAATTTTAACCAAACAAAGCGAATATTCAAGTCTAGAACTTAATTTTTGTTCTCTCTGAAAGTGTTTCTATAAATTTACCTAGTTCTGACTTCCACTTCTGGAAGATTTGCCTAGGACCAATGGGAAATGTTTTAGAAAAAGTTGAATTTCAGGTTGGGAGAAAATTCAAAATCATAATTATCATCATAAATAACTCGAGTTCTGATTGGCAGATAGGCAGGGAGCGTTCTAGGCGCAAATTCCTACCCTACCGACTTCGAGAACATTCTGCAGCTGAAGTGGTTCGCGTCCGTGCTAAATTTCTAGAACAACTTCAAGATTATTGATTATCTCAATTAAGCATTTTGCGTAAACACTTTCAAAGTTATATTTTGATTTGTCCTTGTTTTCCTCATAACTGTATGACATAATGAATAGCCTTCAAGTTCTTTACGAAAATTTGTCTCTCACAATTGCACAATATCATTTTGCGACTTCATCGGGACCCTTCGAGAACATTCTAGAAAGTTAGCACGGACACGATCCACTTCAGCTGCAGAATGTTCTCGAAGTCGATAAGGTAGGAATTTGCGCTACTCATATTTTCCCAAAAATATCCCAATAGTCTTGCAGAAAAAATTATAATTTTTCCTACTTCGTTCAACATGAACCCTTCGGTTCCGTTTGAGGTTTCGAGGCTTCTGATAATTTTATATTCAGATCTCGCATTCGCACATAAAATGAACAATTAGCACACATTAACTTAACACAGCAATTAAAATTCCTACAGTGAATAGAAATTGCGTAAAGAAATTAGCGTCGTTAACGACGTTTTGTTAGTGTCAGAAAAAATACCGAAATTCGTGTCTAGGTGAGCAGGCGATGACATCAGATCAAGAAATGTCGTTTTCTGTGAGAAATCGACACTTGGCACAATGCAGGTGACTCAAGAATTTACGCGTGCATATTTTACGTTCAACCACAACCGCGATTTCGATACTTTTTACGGAGATGTTTGTGTACAGATTTTAAAGAGATGCGTCATGTGTGCACTCTGCAGGTTTGTCATTCATAAAAAAACGTAAAAGAACTGGCTCGGAATTTCACAAAAGCAAACAAAAATTCAACAGTCTCATGGTTACACCAGAGACTTTTTGTGGACATTTTTGTTCAAATCGGAATCATATTTTTCTGTCATTCCTTCTTAGTTGTTTTTTCTTAAAACAAGCAGAATGATCATTAGAGA
>CAKNWW010300640.1:0-10392 GCA_932074435.1 Andricus kollari | reverse complement strand
TATGTGCTGTACCCAGAATAATCTTGTTGTGAAGACATTCAAGATTCAGTATTCTGACCACCTTGACGGCGTGAGATATAAAGTCGCGGAACAGAAAATTTGAGGTGCATGCCTTTGTTCATGTGCATAACCTTTCGGGACCCGATATCGAGGGATCTGAGATCATCATTCATCCATGGAACCACTCCAAATAAATAGAGTACTACCGAGACGGCAAGCATGTTCGTCGCAGATACTTTGTTCCTCGTCGACAGTTCGGAAGACCAAATCCGTCGGATGAGACGTTTGTATCTGTACCGGAGAATATCCTTCATAGATGTCACGTCCTGAATGCGGCTCTGGGGCACGCCCAGGTATGTATAGGTCTCTCCTGCACCAATGTGTCGTGTAGCGCTTCTATCGACGAGATCAGGGTCTTCCGGGATGCCATTAAGTTTTCCTTTCTTCAAATAAACCTTGGCTAGATGTAGTTTGTCTTGATTTTTAGCATAGATCTTAAGATCATCCATGTAAAATACATGAGTGACCTTATGCTTTCCCTATCCACTGACCTGACAACTGAAAAATAACACAGAAAAAACAGAAGTACATTTTTATTGCTTGTAATTTTCGGGTGGTTAAAATGGAATTTTTTTGCTTCAAAATATAAAAACAGTTGTCAAGGTACTCATACCCAATGTGGTGGGGAAATATTACCACGTGAATGCAATTTCTGTTGCAGGTAAAGATTACTCTGAATTCGGGGTAAAAATTACATTTCGGTTTTTCTGTAAACTGTATCATGGTAAAATGTTAAAATGAGTTAAGAAAGTCTCTTCTCTACGTTCTTAATCTGCAGCATTCATTGTCAAGGGGATTTCGATAGTTTTCTGATGCCTTCACATGGAATCTCTTTTGTTTGTATACCGATACATTTGGAAAAATCAATAAGCTTTTTTCCAAACAATGTCAGTTTGTAAAAAAATGTATCTTATAGGATCTATTTTTCAACAAAATAAAAAATATGATTCAGATGCTTGGAAGAAAAGTTGACTAATTTCAAGAAATTTATGGTTTTACAAACAAAAGAGACTCCAATTGAAGGCATCAGAAAACTATCAGAACTTCCTTGACAACGAATGCTGTTTATTTAAAGCGTACTTAAGCTATTCTAGATCTTAGGACGTATCTATGTTACGGTCCAAGCCCGATGAGCGGTCAATCCTAGGAATGACCGATCGCTCCACAGTTGGACCAACGTTCTTTGGTCCAAGCCCGAAATAACTATGTACTTCGTGCTCGGAACAGAATACATTGGTCCATGTGCAGAGCGTCCCAACCATATTGATCGAACTCCGAGATGACTGAAAAGAACATTTTCCAATTCTAACTGAAACGATCATACATTTATAAAATCAAGAAATTCAGGAAAATCAGTTTCCACTTATGCTTCAACTTGAGAAGGTCCGTTTATTTTCATAATCAAAATTCAATTACAAAGACTCTCCTCGATCCACCCTGTCATTGTTGACAGAATAAGGAATTGGCGTCGTTTTGAAGAAACGCAACTAGTAAGGATTCTCCTTCATTGTTTTTAACTGCACTTCGAAGATACTATCATAATTCTGAGTGAATTAGAATAGTAGAAGTTAGATTACAGGAATTTTCCTTTTTTTTAAAGTAAATTAGTCTATGCATGCTTGTAAAGACTGCATTCCATATTTTTGTGGAGACCTCATTGTGCAATGTTTGAATTTACTGTGGGGAATTGAATAAATGATAAGGTAGTGTGTGCAACATTTATTGTAACGACCGTGCACTTTATCTAACAATAAAGACCCCGTTGTGCGAATAAAGTTATGGTATCTCAGTCTCAAAAAGAAAGAAGGGAAGGAGAATCCAATTTAATATAAAATTATCTGATTTAAAATTAAATTTCAATTGGAGAATTGTGCAAGATGACTAGTTAATCATCAGCATTATTCATACATAAAAAGAAACTCTTTAAGTCTGAATTTTTATTGTATAAATTTATCTTACTCAATGTTTGTTTATGGAATCACCACGTTTAGTTATAAAATGGTTAGGGCTAGTTGTTATAGTAATGTACAAAAAAGAGAGAGCTATGAAAGTTCACTGATGCAGGAGGAGAAAAGGTAGATAATTATGTTCTTCTAACACAACATTTTAATTTGAACATTGCTCGAGCAGTATATATGGTATTTTTAACAAACCGAACATCACTATACAGGTTCTTTGAAAGAAAGGCACTCATCCTAGACTAATTAATCCATGAGTTTCATTCAGTAACAAACACTTATTCACAAAATTGTCACGATCGGTAAAAGTAAATTGTCGACATGTCTTGACAGCCTCGTGCATACACACCTCACCACCGTCATGAGAAAGTGGGGAGACATGAGAGACGAGCCAGGCAAGAGAACAACCCGCGACCGCAATAAATTAATGAAATTTCTATCCGAAACATTCCGTCCGCCTTCGTGGAGCCTCTACGAATGAGTTGATTAGAGATCGCAGCCCGCCCTGATACAGGGCATCAGGCAGCAACATTATCCTTAGTGTCTGTAGTTTGCGTTGAATGCATAGTTTCCACTGGCAACAGACAGATCTTTACAATCAGTCCCTTCAAAGTTGTTGTAGCAGTCCTGGCTTTGACAAAACGAACATGACCGTTTGATCCTGTATAGGTTTCGATCACTCGACCGAGAGCCCATTTCGATGGGTGCATAGTTGCCAGTGTTCCTAGGTCATTCGGATTGTCAGAAAGTGCGTGAAGGGGTCGAGAGTTGAAACATGCTTCGACTTGCGTAAGAAAAGTGGCCATCTCCTCGTGCGTAAATGTAGTGTCCACAACAGCTTCCCACAACCCTTCCAAATGTGGCGCAGCCGGTGAATTGAACTTCCACTCGGTATCATGATCAGCGAGATATCGAGTGAAAATGTTGACTTCGATAGAAGCCTGTTCAAATATCGCACGAAGTTGATTATCAGCTCCGACCAAGTTCGGACCGCAGTCGCTATAAATCGTGGTACTTATTCCTCGTCGTATAGTAAATCTCTTGTAGGCTGCTATGAATCCTTCAGAATCATAGCTAGTGACGGCTTCCAACTAGAAAGCCCTAGTAGCAAAGCAAACGAAGAGCACAATGTAGCTCTTATAGGATTTATAGCCTCGTCCTATCGTAGTACGTTTCCACATCGGTTCAGCAAAGTCCAAACCGCTGACAGCAAACGGTCTGGCAGGTCGAGTAATACGATGAGTAGGCAAATGACTCATCACTTGTGTGCAAGTAGTTACACGATATCGAGCGCAAGTAACGAATCGACTTAGCACATTCTTCACGACAGCACGTCCCGTGAGAATCCAGTATTTCCTGCGTAGGTATGGCAAGGTTAGTTGTGTTCCTCCGTGAAGCATAGCCTGACGTCCATTTCCAAGGAATGGTAGCAGGCGTATCAGTGCACTTCCACGAGCAACTCGAAGTCCCTTGCTTAGCTGTTTTATCTTATTAGGATAGTGCCGTCTCTTCACATAACCGATCACGCGTAGTCGTGCCTGTTCTAACGTAGCAGGTATGACCTTACAGGGTGGTAGGTCACTCTTCTTTCCACGAATCCTCTCGTAGAATGCTGAACACATAGCTGTAATCCGAAGTAATTTCGGTAAGGTTGAGTAACGACTCAGTAGAGGCCAAGGGGGATCCACTTCCACCGCAACAGTATGTGTGATAACTCCCTTATCTCGATCAATAGTAGGATCCACCATTCCTGTTGTCAAAGGCCAGGAAGTCGAAGGTTTCGACAACCACTCTGGACGATTCCACCAGAGATAATACTTTTCCAGGCGTGATGGTGGTAGACCACGCGACGAGCAGTCCGCTGGGATATCAAGCCCAGGCACGTGATGTCAGTTAGCTTCCGGTAGAGTAGATTTTATTTCCGCAACACGGTTACCGACGTATGTTTTCCAGCGTAACGGATGACCCCTGATCCAGTCCAGAGTATTGGAAGAGTCAGACCAAAGATGACAGATAACCGACGAAGGTAATTCAAGGACAGACCGAAGATAAGCCACTAAACGTATGAGCAATACGGCAGCTGATAATTCTAGGCGTGGAATGCTGGTCTCTTCAATTCGGGTAACCCTGGTCTTGGCCATCACCAGCGAGACGTTGATGTCATCCAAGGACGGCATGTCTCTCACGTAAGCCACGGCTCCTAAGACATTCTGTAAGTGTCTACAAATCCACGCAAATCGCAGCCTACGATATCAGACGAGTAACCAATCCATCTAGCTATAGAAAAGGTAAAGATGTTTATCAGATCAGCTCGATAATGGTTCCAAGTTTGGATGTGTTCCGCTGGGAGTGGCTGGTTCCAGTCAACCTTGAGTTTACAGAAACTCTGAATAAACATAATTGCGACGACGGACACTGGAGCCAGCCACCCAAGAGTGTTCTGAAGCCTGAAACAGTCGGAACTAGGTTACCACAAAATTCTTAAACCTATAAAAAATTGGCTCCTGATCGAATTGAAAGGATGTAGCAACCTCTCTATGATCCTCCGGTATTCCTTGCAGAACTTCGTCACAATTGGATAGCCACTTTTTGAGAAGAAATCCACCCGCCTTGAGAATTAGATCCAGTTGATGGCATTTCTTCTAAGCCGTAACAATATCATCTGCTTCAGAGAGTACATAATCGATATATACTTCCTTCGTCAAGTTATCAGTAGCTGAAGGAAAGGAATTACCTTCATCGGTTGCTAGCTGGTGTAACGTTCTGATGCCCAGATAGGGAGAAGATGCACACCCGAAGGTCACTGTTTTAAGATAGTATGTTTGAACATCCTCTTCCAACCTTGATCACCATAGAATCTCCTGGTATGTGTAGTCCTCGGGGTTGATCCAAATTCGCCACATTATCTTTTCGACGTCTGCAGTGAAGACGATCCTGTACATCCTCCAACGAAGAATTACATCAGCAAGCTCGGTCTGTAATTTGGACCCGGTATGTAGAAGGTCATTCAAAGGTAGTCCTATTTCAGTCTTTCGTGATGCGTTCAAGACAGTTCTTAATTTGGTAGTTGAACTATTCTCCTTTACTGTACAGTTTCGGAAGAAAATAGCCTCACAATTCCGCGAAATATTTGCGTCGTTTTTTGATTCTATAATATTGATTTTTAGTTGGCAAATTGTCGTACGCCAAAAAAACACTTGAAAAACACGCATGCTTGCATGCAGACTAACGGACCGCAACTTTTTCAACTGCCATAATATCCGTTTCCATAATATTGCGCAAAATATGTACTCAACAAAGTACTCGCGCAATCGGCCCTTCCGAGGCGAGAGTCGCAACCGTCTCTCGCCCTACGCGCTGAGAAACTGCGTGGGCCAGCCTGCGCTTTTCGCTTGAAAAAGTAGCGACCGGCGACACATTGATACAAGAACGGGGCAGCCAATGAGCACCGTGGATAAAAATAAGCTGCTGAATCGCGGTAAGGGTGGGGCCCCATCCAGCTTTAAAATAATTGGTCGGGTACGTGTCAAGGACTTTAAAATAAACGGAAATTTACTGTATTTCCAATAACTCTTTTATACTATACTTTGCACATTTACATAATTATTAAATATTTCAACAATTTTCATAAAAGTATCCAGAGCTTGGCTATTTTTCAAGCAACAGTCACAATTTTTTTCGGAGTGAACTAAGAATGTCTTTTCGAATACCCTTTCTATCTTGCTTTACAAATTCAGATTTTGGCTATTTTGAACGAATAAGCCAAACTTTTTTTATAGATTTAACAAAGAATATTTTTCCGTTACTTTTTTTCATGAGGATAAGAAAAGTCTTTCTCATCACTATTTCATATTTTGCTCATGTACATCTACAAAGAATGATTTTATTTAAACAATTCCCAGAAACAAATTTAGAGTTTGTCTA
Source organism: Andricus kollari (assembly GCA_932074435.1). NCBI lineage: Eukaryota > Metazoa > Arthropoda > Insecta > Hymenoptera > Cynipidae > Andricus > Andricus kollari. The sequence continues at coordinate 4,450 of CAKNWW010300640.1, read as the reverse complement.
TTTTTTAACAAAATGTCTAAAATTGTTTACAGAACCAAAAAGAATGTATTTATAATAAGTCTTTTTACGTTACTTTGCAAATTTACAATAATTATTAATTATTTCAACAATTTTTATAAAGACATTTAGAGTTTAGCTATTTTTCAACGAATGGACATAATTTGTTTTATGGAATCAATAAAGAATGTTTTTCAAATAGTAACTCTTTGGGTTTTTTCAACGAACAGGCTCAATTTTTTGCAGAATTAACTATGAATATCTTTCCGATGACTTTTTCCATGATGCTTTGTAAATTTATAATAATTATTAATTATTTCAACAAATTAAGAGTTCGGACATTTTTCAATGAATGGGCTCAATTTGATTACGGGATCCTTAAGAATGTATTTCCAATAACTCTTTTCTACGTTACTTTGCGAACTTACAATAATAATTATAAATTATTCAAACAATTATTATAAAAATATTCAGAGTTTGACTATTTTTCAGGGAGTAGGCTCAATTTCAATAGAATTAAATAAGAATATATTTCCGATGACATTTATCTATAATGCTCTGCAAATTTACAAGATTTATTAATTATTTAAACAATTTTCATTAAAAAATTAAAAGTTTTGCTATTTTTGAAAGAATAGGCCCAATTTGTTTCCAGAATCAACAAAGAATGTATTTCCAATAACTATTTTCTACGATACTTTGCACATTTACAATAATTATCAATTATTTGTACAGTTTTCATAAACATATTCAGAGTTTGGGTATTTTTCAAGGAATAGACACAATTTGTTTACGGGGGGCGCTTAAGAATATCTTTCTGATTACTCTCTTCTATTTTGCTTTATAGATTTACGAGAATTGTTAATTATTAAAACAATTTTAATTAAAAAATTAAGAACTTGGCTATTTTTCAACGAATAGGGTCAATTTTTAACAGAATTAGGTATGACCATTTAGGTTTGACCATTTTTCAACGAATAGGCTCAATGTGTTTACGGAATCAATAAAAAATGTTTTTCAAATACCTATTTCCTATGTATGATACTATGAAAACTGATAATAATTATTAAATTAAAACAAATTCAGAGTTTGGCTATTTTTAAATGAACAGGCTAATTTTTTTATGGAGTTAACTAAGTATGTCTTTCCGAAGACTCTTTTTCTAGTTTGCTTCACAAATTCAGATTTTGGCTATTTTCAACGAATAGGCTAAATTTTTTTCATAAAAGTAATCAAGAATATCTTTCTGATTAATTTTTTCGAAGTTGCTATGAAAAGTTTTTCTGATGACTCTTTTCTATGTTGCTTCGTAAATTTACAAGAATTAATAATGATTTAAACCATTTTTATTAAGAAATCTAGAATTTGGCCATGTTTTAACAAATAGGCTACATTTTTTTACAGAATGAAATAAGAATATCATTCCGATGACTTTTTTTATATGATACTTTGAAAATTTCCAAGAATAATTAATTATTTAAACAATTTTCATAAAGAAATCAAGAACTTGTCTATTTTTCAACGAATAGGATTAATTAGTTTAGTGAATGAAGATTTCTACGATACTTTGCAAATGTACAATAATTATTAATTATTTTAACAATATTCATAAACATATTCAGAGTAAAGCAATTCTGCAAAAAATAGAAACAATTTGTTTACGGATTAAACTAAAAATGTCTTTCCAATGACTCTTCTCTATGTTCATTTGTAAATCTGGTAGAAGTATCAATTATTTAAACAATTTTCATAAACAAATCCAGAGTTTGGTTATTTATCAACAAATAGGTTACATTTTATACAGAATTAACTAAGAATATCTTTCCGATAACTTTTTTCTGTGGTACATTGTAAATTCGCAAGTACAGTCGAAGCTATCAAATAGGCCGCTACGAATAAGGCCGCTTCCCCTCATCCTTCCTCGAGCTCGCCGAGACGGTTTCCCCACTCTCACGCTGACTTCGAAATGCCAGTCAGCCGCTACCAATAATGCCACCGTAGAAATCGTAATTTTTATGCTTTTTATGAAAGTTTTTTTTTATACTATCCAAATATAATATCGAAAAATATTATAAAAGATGAAAATATCACAATTGATTATCGATATGTTTGGATAATATAAAAAAGCTCTCCTAAAAACCATTAAAATTGCGCTTTCTACGGCGACACTATTGTTAGCGGCAGACTGGAATTTCAAAGTCAGCGTGAGAGCGTGGGAAGCGTCTCAGCGAGCTCGAGCAAGGATGAAGGGAAGCTGCCTTATTGAAAGCTTCGACTCTATGATTAATTATTTAAACAATTTTTATTAGCAAATTGAGAATTTAGCTATTTTCGAACTAAGAGGCTCAAATTGTGAACGGAGGCAACCAAGCATTTCCTGCGATATTTCGCAAATTTATAACAATTATTAATCTTTTAAAAAATTTTCATCAACATATTTAGAGTTTGGCTATTTTTAAAGGAATAGGCTCCATTTTTTACGGAAGCAACAAAGTATGTATTTCCAATGAGAATTTCCTACATTAATTAGCACATTCACAATAATTATTCATTATTTAAATATTTTTTATAAACATAATCAGACTTTGGGTATTTTTTATTTAAGCAACTTTCATAAAAAAATCAGGATTTCGCTATTTTTAACGAATAGGGTGAATTTTTTACAGAATTAACGAACAATGTCTTTCCGATCACTTCGTTCTATTATGCTTTTTAAATTTTAAAGATTTATTAATCATTTAAACTATTTTCATGAGCATATTATTATACGGTGCTTAGGTGCTTAGGTCTATGCATTGCGCTACTTTGACGATCTTGACGTAGTACAAGACCAATTTTTTCAACAATTATTCTATTGGCTCAGAAACACTCCTGCGCACTTTATCAGAGTGGAAACGGGATTTGATCGGATAAACGTTAAAGCATACAAATACGCTTATAATTGGTGGATTTTTCTAACTACTGTGAACAATGACAACTAGCCTAAGATTTGTCTGAGGAGTATCTGCGAGTTAGACCACTCAAGGGGCGCAATATAATTTATTAGGTCTAAAAATTGTTTCGGTGCCTTTACTTTGCTGTCCTGTAACTCTTGGTCAAACTTTAATTTTTTCCTATGCCAACGTAGTTTTAAAGGGCGAATCTTAAGCTGTAAAACATAATATAATAAGTGGCGGCCCTGCGGACTTATCCTCAAAAATCATTAGTGAATACGATTGTTTCCGATAAGGAACATTTGAGTCACTGTATTCTTTTTGGATTCCTACTGAAAAAAATGTAGCTGAGGCGACCGAAATTATTTAGTCATCCTTAGGAGAAGGTGTAGTGACACATAAAACGTGTAAAAAGTGGTTCCAAATATTTCACAATGGTGACTTTTCAATTGGAATGCAAAAACAATGCATTAAATGCTTTTTGTCAGACGCCATTGTATTCACTAATGATTTTTGAGGTCAAGACTTAGGACGAAAAGAATTCAAGTTTAACCAAGAGTTACAAGACATCAAAGTAAAGGCACCGAATTAATTTATAGACCTAATAATTGGGAATTACAATTTAAGTCGCTCCCTGAATCTAAATGTGAGCTTAATACGGGGAATAGACAATGAAGTTATCCACATTCGTCCTCTGAAGAAAAATCAAACATTATCGATAAATTAATATGATGTTAATGTTTTTTGTCTACATGGTCGATAATCAATATTTAAAATATTGATTATTAAAGTTGTGAAACACAACTTTTTTTTTTTAATGTTGTGAAAAAAAATCTCTCTAGCTCCGCTGGGATTTGAACACCAGATCTTTCAGATAAATGATATATATCAGATATATATCGATAAATGGTCAAGTAATATATTTAGCGTTGCTATTTATCATGTGACCTGAGTACTCACCTTTAACAAAATGTCACTTGAAATATTTTGTCATTGAGATGCATACTCTTCAAGAGCATAATTCATTTATATAATAACGTATTTTTACAGACATTGTCTTCGTATACTTCAAAAAAAAAACCAACTACAAGATCAATTTTCTCATGTGTGTAATTTTCTTTTTTTATGTTCATGAAGTTTCTTAAAGTTTATTTTATAAATATACGGAATAAACATATATTTCTAAGTATGAATACACTGTTACATAAAATTCTTAAAAACTCAAGTACTTTGGAATTAAAAATGTATTTTAAATTTTAGATACTGGTACCTGCAAGTGATTTTTATGCAGTTGTAACTAAGAATTTATTGATTAAAATCCTTTTTATTCTGCTTTTTATATGTTAAAATAGGGTCTGTCCACCGAATTTCATCTGAAATGTCTTGTAGGCATATTTTAAAGAAATACGGGAATTTTGTATAAAAAAATTTCGGTCTATTCAGAGTTTATTTAGCTTTTAACTCTGAATAGACTTAAATCTCTGAAAAATCTTTTTAAAAAACTTTTCAACCAATATTAC
>CAKNWW010300623.1:4619-15015 GCA_932074435.1 Andricus kollari | reverse complement strand
AAGCCACTCAAGACCAACAGGCGAAGGCTACGGTGCACAGGACACACGGAATAGCCCCACGAGCTGTGAGAAACCGAAAAGTGACAACTGGTACCGGGCTGGAAATTCAAACCAGAGCCAACCACAACACCCAGTAGGAAGTCGCAACGGCGGATGGAAAAGCGTGCCGGAACCGACAGGTTTAGGATCTCATAGATCGGCTGGAGTGGGCACCGCACGAAGCGATGCTACCTACCAAAACTCAAACACAAATACTCTCGATCGAGAGTGGAAAACTACAAAAGATCTTTTAGATCAATTTTTGCGCGGAAACGTGCAAGACGGCATTTATCGCCGTAATGATAGTAACAAAAATACTACCGAGTCCGGAGGTGCTAAGCAATCTCAAAATAAAAACAAGTCCTATAAATAGTCGTTTTCCGAAAACAAACATGTTCGTTTCCTCGAATCTGTCGTGGATGAAAACGAATCAGAGGCGGAAAATGCATTTTTAAATGACCATGATTATAATGGAACACCTTCGGGAAACGAATCAGCCCCGTGTTATCTATGAACGTAACGGTGGAAACTGACACGGGGTCAAACACAAAACAAAATACCGAAGTTATTAACCTCCGCGAAAAACATTTTAAAGAAAATCAAAAACCGGAACCTAAAGCTAATGTAAAATGCCCAACAATTAATAATACCGTTGGCAAAATAAAAACAGAAGAGATAATCGACACTGTAAATTTAAGTAACCAAGAAAAACACTCAACCATTAAACCACGAATTCAGTCTGAAAAATATCATGATAAAAGTGATATTTGTAAACTAGATAAAAGCATGTATTCTGTTCAAGAAAAAGAAAATTCTGTTGAATTCACAAGCGATATTAAAACTCCTGATTCGCTTCACGAACCATTATTTTTCCCCGATGAGGGTATTACTCTATGTGTTTGCAAATACACAAAACCAACAACTGAATATAAGACTAGGTTCTTTAACTTAATTTCTCTTTGCCGCGATGTCTGTGCTCATTGACCAGATCAGCCAAACTTCTATGAGCATAAATCAAAATTAATTCACGAAAAGTCATACCCTCTCCGCAGCGTATCCGTTTCAAAATTGGATCAAAAATGGTCATACGAACAACGGCTATCAACGAAATATGGCATGTCATATTTCTATAGAACTCATCCAATTCTAATGGCTCACAGAGAAGAAGTGGCCAAGGATATTGCTTGCAAGGTGCAATACGTCCTCAGGACAATAATCGCCTGCAATGAAAGACGTGCCAACCTCGACTACGGTTAAACTATAGCACGCAAAATAACAGCGCTTAAATGTGATGACTAATCACAAAAACAAAAAAATTCATAAAATAGATTCTGAAGCACGCGAGAATCAAAAAATTTTTTTCTTCCTTTTCCTGTTAAAAACAAAAAACTCTGAAAAAAACGGATTCTTCCATACAAGAATCACAAAAAATTAATTTAGTTTCTACAATAAATATAATGTGAAATCGCTTCTCTTGAACAAACTTTTGGAGCAAAACTTGGAGTAGACAACAAACTTATCTCCACTTACGTTCATACGAAAAAGCGCGATAGTTACCTTCCACTCCTCTTTTATTTGTTTTTTAAATTAAAACTTCACCTAGGTCGCTTTCCAAATAGCACGTTTCTTGGCACTAGCAAATTGAAAAGCTACCCAGTCTAAGTCCCATTTTAAAAAAGGGGGCAGATGAGGAGTTCCATCTTTGAGGAACGTAACATATCAGAAACCGATAATGTAGCGATAGAGTTTACCAATATAGTAAATAGTATACGGTAAACCTTCTGCGATTCACCACCAGCAGCAGAGCGCACAGGTAGCATAAGTGACACCGGAGTGGGGACTTACCTGGCTACCAGAGGGGTGAGCGGTTAAATAGCCGCTCCCGACAAGAAAGCTTGTCTTTTTCCCGATGCGTCGGCAAGAGCACCAGCTCTAAGAGAAGAACTGCGGTTCCCTCTGAGAGATACCTGATAGGTTCTGATAATTAGATGTGCGATCGCGATTTTTGCTTTAATTTCAGATTAGACAGGAAGGACGTATAGTCCATTTAAATCTCTCTCTGAGAAATAGAAGAGTAGAATGTAAATACGATTTGATGCAAAATCGTATGTTTACGTAGCAATTCGTACCTCGTCCAGACGGGTCTCTTGTATATCTATATACAATTATCGATTTTCCTTCGCACGCGTTCGCCAGCTGACGAGATACGCGTGACGTTAGGGATCTTTAAATTCTTCCAGGTATTACACGTCATTTCCCGAGAAAATAGTCAAAAATTCGTCGTACAGTAATACCTGTCTTATTTCAGTATTGAAAGTGGGTTTTAAATCCCATAAATAAGCATGGCATTTAAAAGGACGCTTTTTGTCCTTTCTCATGAAGAGCATGGCTCAGTGAGATAAACGTTTTCTTTTTATAAAATTCTCGAGTACTGTAAGTTCTAGTTATGGGTAAAAGTGATTAGTCCCAGTACTCCAAAGGAAGATAATAATTGTACTTTTGTTAATTGAGTTTTATGGGCAAGTACCCAATTCAATAAGAAACTTTAATTTATAAGCAAATTGTATCTCGTTAGGAGATTTTTGTGTGTAATTCTTTCAATAGATTCAAGTAGGGAAAAGGTGATTCTGCTGAGCAGAATCACCCATTGTGTCACGGGCCATAATGATGACAATTGGTGATTTCTAATATCTCATTAGAGATTGGGTTTGAAATCCAGTATCACTCTACTGAATGTACGCCGTGACTCAATTTGTTTTCCTTCTTGACAGATGAAGAATGCATACAATCTCGTTACGAGAACAGTAATGCTTCAGTAAATTTGTAAAAATTTTGTTACAATTGATTGAGAAAACATAGAGTTCAAACTTCAGATCCGCGCAATAAATCAATTTTTAAAGCTATCTTAGTAGGGAAGACCAGGGCGGAGTGAGACAGTTTATTTTTTCATTTAAGTACTTGCCATCTGTTGCAAAATACTACAATGTAAACTGTTATTTAAATATGAATTATAATTTGTGTCATTTTCTCTGTAGGAATGTTAATTCTAATTTTTGTATACATAAAGCGTTAACAACACTAACGTTTTTTTAAAAATAAGATTTACTTTATTTCATGGCAAAGCAATTCGAATTAGTTTAGCGATGAGTATATTTAGCTATGTTTGGTATTCATTTTGTCTAGAATTTATTTAAGTTGAACAACTCTCCACAAATTTTAATATATTTTGACAAACTGCACCATTATCTTCAAATCAGTTTGAGTTATCGCAAAAGTAAGTTGACCGTTGGATTCTGAGTTGAAAGAAAAACAAAAACAAAACAACTTTGGAAAAGACAATTTCTGTCAATTCTGTCAATTCCGCTAGCATCAATAGACAGCTTATAGTTTGTTTCCGTCTTGTTTTTCAAAATTGTTAATAGTTTCGGTTATAACTGTGCATGAAAACTTTATAAATGTCAATTTTTTCTTCCGAAATTAGGTTCAGCTGGACAACCAGAACTACTTGAACAAAATTTCATTCTCATACAATTGCCGGATGAGAGAACTTCTTTGAAAGAGATGATTGAATCCTCCAGTTATGAAGGACCCAACTGGCTGACAGATCATATGGCTTATGTTGACACTCCTAAGGTTTTTATACGATTGAATGATCACGAAAATTTTCATTTCGAACTCGGCAGAGTGCCAAGTAGACCTGGGCCTTATAACCCAGACGCTAATCGTCCAAATTTCCCAGAACTACGTTTTTTGTATGACAATTATTATTCAGCTGACGATTTCCGTGAGCGCGTTCCCCCTATTGTTTCTCCTTATCACATTTATGTAGCAATACCACACTATCCTATCTATTATGCAGCGTTAGAATCGTACAATCCGGCAGAGAGAACATCTGAACTGAGAAAGTTGGAAATGTTAACTATACGTAGAAGTCAGGAACAGCTGAGAAGAGAGACTTTATCTCCCAGGCCACCTGCTGAAGATTTATATCTAGACGAAATTAGAAATAATAGACGACTAGATAATATTAGGCGAAGAAGACACTATAAGGACGGAAATCCTAATATCGCTTGAATATTCGGAGGATATCTTAAGATGTCTGCGAGTACAGTCATAAATTTACTTGTATGGTAATGATGTCCTCAGGATTTCCGAATGTACATTATGGGAAAGTATATTAAATGATGTATATTCAATTTTTGAATAAATAAATTCTTCATTTAACAATATCAAAGCATTTTTTCAAATACTATCTACAAAATATGACATTCCGAAATACTAAGTATTCAAATAACAAATACCCGATCAGAAAAAGTCTTTTCAATCCTTCTCAATTCTTGCACGAACACCAAATTCATTACGATTCAATCAGAAATAAATTCCTATGTTTGTCGCACCCATTCAGCCATATTGGTGTGTCTTCAAAGTCCTGTAAACAAGCCACAAAAATGGTTTCGCCCACAAAAAACTTAAATGATGTCTTCCATATGGAAGGAAAAATTATATTTCCAAACAAATCGAAGCCATGCAGTTATATATATATATTTTTTTAATTTTCTGGTGGATTTCGAAATAAGACGGTCAAACTCACCTTCCCTGAGTAATTTTTCCACCTCTTCCATATACCTAATTTTCTCTAACTACCTTTTATCATTTAAAAATCTTTCATGTTATCTCTTTCTCCTATTATATTCCTGTTTCCCTATCTCCCCTTTTCTCCACATTTTTACATTTTCCTTCATTCTATCTTTACTTTCCTTACATTCTGCGTCCCACCATCCCCTCGTCAACCCCTCCTCCTCTTCTATTGGCCTTACCTCTTCTTTTATCCTCTCTGTTATTTCTTTTAGCTTATTGAGGCGCGCGTCCACGTCTTCCCCTTCCAATCCTCTAATCTCCTCGTTCTCCATTCTTTCTTTATATTCTCTCAATCTATCCTCTCCCCATCTACCCATTTTTACTTTCCTTTCGCCAGTTCTTTCCCTTTCTTCGCCATGTCGCTTCCATCCTGAGCATTTCAATGTCGCTATTATCGGGAAGTGTTCTGAGCCTATCTCATTACCTACTTCCACTTTATCCATTCTCTTCCTTATTCTTTCTTCTGCTAGAATGTAATCTATCACTGTCTCCCCTGTACCTATGAAAGTCATTTCCCCTTCTTCATCTCGCCTTATATTCCCATTGCAGATAAACTACCCATCCTCTCCTAGCAGGTTCAAAAGGGTTTTGCCCTCCCGATCTATCTCCTTGTGCTTGGAATTTCTTCGAAAAGTTTCGCTTTCTTCATCCCATATCTCTCCCCCTAACTCTCCTGTCCATGCGTTTAAGTCTCCTCCTATCAAGACCAACTCTTCATTCCTTTCATCCATCCATTCCCTTAATGGTATTAGTTGTATGTAAAAACTGACTATGGCGAATTTAATTAAGTATCCACTTTTCGAGACCGCTATATTTAATTTAAATTTCACGTTAAAAAATTAGATATGTGACGTGCGCCGAAGAAAGGGGGCTTACTCTGAAAAGCGAAATTTTTCAGGGCGAGCGGTCGAAATTGACCGGATAGACGCGACTTTTAGGAGAGAGGGAAGATTCTCGAAATCTTCCCCCTCCACTTACCACGACATTCTCACGAGGAAAGAGATAGGTTGTAGACGCGGCTCACGGACGGTTATAGATGAGACGCGGTGATGTAGTGGTGAGTGGTGGGAGGTGTTTCACGGGATCTCGTGCTCTCGAGCGAAATACTGATTTCTCGGGTACATAACAACTCAATTATTAGCAATAATAACGCTCGAAAATTTTGTTCGATGGTTTCATTAAAAAGAGCAACACAAAAACTTTTTATTCTTCGTTCGTTTTATTCCCATCTGAAGTATGACTATCCGAAGTGTGACCCTGAAAAAACGTAAAGATTACACAGTCACACAAAAAAAAAAGTTGGATTTCCGAAGGGTATGAAACAGGAAATCCGTCTTTTGTGCTGCAAAAGATTTTTTTTTCTTCACGCGCTCGTGGTTTTCCTATATTAATTTTGCTCTCAAGCATTTTTTAACCGTTTTATGCACTAATCACATTTTTATTTTGCTTACGCTTTCTTTTGTTTACGTAGCTACTAATGTAGCTTTTTTCCTCTATCGTGCTTAATTGTAAGATGTAAGAATAACCACATCAAATGAAAGCAATTAAACTTTTAATTTACATTATTTTCAAACATAAAAAAAATTTGAAATAAAAAAATTTTCAAATGTCTATTTTCATTAGTGCTTGGAACAATATTTTTCAGCAAAATCTATAATTGGGAGAAACATTTCTTCCATTTGAACATTTGAAGCTGCAGGTACAAATTAATTTTCAATTCTTCAAAGTTAAATTAATTCAACTGTTAAGGCTTCAAGTTTAGGAATGCATAATCTAAATATGAAATGATTCGTTTTTTATTAATTGAATTTGAAAAATTTCTATTTGGGTGACTTTCGATTCACGAAATTCGTGCAATCATAAATGTTCTTCAACATCTTAACCTATTTAAAATTGTCTTATTATGAAATTTTAATGATACATCATTCCATTTGTACTATTCTTAATTAAAGTGGTATAGTTTTTTACGTCTTGTACTTCAATTTTAAAAGTATCAATGTAATTCCGGACAGAGTCGGATAAGACTCCGCCACGGAAATAATTTAATTTGCTGGTTCAGGTGTCCGTTTAAGAGCCGATTAGAGCTGGATAGAACAGCGTTTTCGGTATTTGATGCATCCATCACCCCATTTATATTCCCTCCAAAGTCCGGACAGAGCCGGATAAGACTCCGCCGCGGAAATAATTTAATTTCCTGGTTCGGGTGTCCGCTTAAGAGCCAATTGGAGCGGGATAGAACAGCATTTTCGGTCTTCGATGCAAACCATCACCCAACATACTTTCCGATCAAATTCCGGACAGAGGCCGATAAGACTCCGCCCCGGAAATAACTTCATTTTTTGGTTCGGGTGTCCGTTCAAGAGTCAATTAGAGCCGGATAAAACAGCGTTTTCGGTCTTTGATGCATCCATCACCCCATTTATATTCCCTCCAAAGTCCGGACAGAACCGGCTAAGACTCCGCCGCGGAAATAATTTAATTTTCTGGTTCGAGTGTCCGCTTAAGAGCCATTGACACATTTAACAAATTTTGAGACTAATATATGTTTTTAACCATGTTTCAAAATTATGACGTCTGTGGGCATTGTCTAAGAGACCCGAGCGTTGTTGACAAAAGCTCGATGCCGTTCTTTCACCGTAACATAAATACTAAATAGGATGGGTGAATATAACCAACAAATTTAATCTAATTTACTTTTCGCCTCTCACAATAACATTATTTTGTTTGAAATAATAATAAAATTGATCCTATTATGTGCAATATAAGGTAAAAAGTTAAATTTATACTGTGTATGTGAAAGCCAGAGAAAAATAATGAAAATATCAATTGTCATAGTGCAGTGCAAATGTTCAATACTAAGATGTGTGATAAAGACAAATACAAAAAACGATTTTCAGTCAACAAAATATAAACATCTGAAATTATGTATCCAAAATTGGCATGCATTTAAATATTCTTATTGATTTTTTTGTTTAGAAATCGTTTTTCACATATATTTATATTACAGCTGAATGCTGGACGTACCGGGAAACAGTAAGGGTCTAGACGGGCGATGAAAGGGTATTCTCGTTAGGATCTCGTTAGAAGTTTTAGATCGAGCCTGGCTAAAACAGCCTTACAGAACTAGTCTGGCCCTCTTTTTTTCCCGATCAGCGCCAGATCAGAAATATAGAAAACTAGATGGGGCCCTTCCAAATCCATATCGCAATTTCTACACGGTTCTAATTTTATCCACAGAAAAAGCTACTCAAAAATGTAATATTCCATTTTGTGGCCAAACTATACAAGATACGAAAAAAATAAACAAACAGAAATTTTTCGCTCAGAAAAGATCTACGCTTTTGTCCGTTTTTTAATAGTATCCCTAATTTTCCTTTTAGTCTTAAAAAATTAAATTAAATTTAGAAACACAATAAACATTTTTGGAAAAACGACACAAGATATAATAAAATAATAAGTTCAAAATCGATTTATCAGCGTTGATTCCAAATATAAAATGCTCAGTAATGCACCATATTAATTTACCAAACTATGAAATGAAAGAATATTTAATACGCTGAGGTCAAAATCAAATAAATCTTGAAAACAATCAATTTACCCATATTTTAAAATATGTTTATCTGTTTTGTATTGATTTAAAAGTTTTTCGAAACTTTTTTGCTCTACCATAGTCGCAGGTCAATTTAGACGACCTCTAGCAACGTGTATTTATGTCCATAACAAATGCATTCCTTGATCTTTTTGTGTCATATTCTCCATATCTCTTCGGATATCCCCAATAAAAAATATATATATTTTAGGCGGTTTTGTAAATTTTTTGTATTCGAAAATCTATATATATTATATATATATTCGAAAATTGTGTAAAATAGACAACTTCTTGATAATTACCCCTGTATATTTGTATCTATTTTGATAAGATGCGTAGCTTTTGCTTTCATCGTGAAAATCTAAAAATACCGAAAATTCCGAAAAAGACTGGCTGGGGAATTGGCGAAAGATTGAAGCCTCGAAAACCATAATACATTGACTTTTTATTATTATTCGTAATTACTAGTTACTTGTATCATTTTAAGCTGACTTCGGATCACAACAAAATTATATATTTTTGTTTCACATTTTCTTCAATTAAATTAGTGGTATAGAGGATTGTTGTTTACACACTCGACTCTAAAATTTCTTACGATTGGGCGCAATGAGCCTACTGGAATTTCACGGACTTCATCTGAGGTCAATGAAGTAATCATGCCGCTTCCTATGTTTATTTTTGCCCGTCCTTTACCACGACTGCGATTATTATATGAATATATTCCAGCAAGAAAAATACTACTCTGCAATATTGCAAATACGTCACCTTCGGATGTTGATAATACAATTTGTTCTTGGGTTGGTATGGGTCCATAAACATTTGTTCTCTCGAATAATACAATTGGCTTATCCGCAGGAAAAGTGTATCTTCGAAGTATGAATAGCCGGTGCAGATTTTTATAGGGAATGAGCCGAATAAATTGAAGTTGGTCAAGTCCATGTTCAAATCCGCCAGAAGTAACAATCTTGGTAGGTGGAGCCATGCATCTGGCAGAAGGCGACCTGGATCTGGTACGAAAAGGAGGCTCGGCAGGAAGAGACCTGGCCCGAAGATCAGGTCTGGCTGGAGAAAGAGACCTTTCAGGAGAATGTTGTCTGTCAGGAGAAGGAGAAGATGGTCCGCCACGAGGAACACCAGGAATGGGTTCACCATTAGGTAAACACTCGAATTGTGAACTTAGCTCTGAAAAAAGGAACAGAGGATTAATTTTCATTTAAAGTATGCTGGTATGTATATATGACGTGCGCCGAAGAAAGGGGGCTTACTCTACAAAAATTGAAATCGAGGTTTTTACACCTTTCGATAGTTTTTGAGTTGCTCTTTTTAATGAAACCATCGACAAAAATTTCCAAACTTTATTATTGATAATAATTGAGTTGTTAGATCCGAGAAATCGGGATTTCGCTCGAGAGCCCGAGATCCCGTGAAACACCTCCCGCCACTCACCACTGCAATCTACGCGTCTCATCTATACCCCGTCCACGAGCCGCGACACCACATGGGTGAGAATGTAAAGTAAGTGGAGAGGGAAGATTTCGTGAGTCTTCCCTCTCTCCTAAAAGTGGCGTCTATCCGGTCGACTTCGACCGCTCGTCCTGAACAATCTCACTTTTCAGAGTAAGCCCCCTTTCTTCGGCGCATGTCACATATGATGAAATCCTTGTGGCAGAATTGTGAGGCAAGACTGATGAAATGGAGGGAAGATTGCCCTCACAAACTTATTGAAAGTTGGACCAGCAATATTCGGGGAACATTTTTCGGGCAGGATCCTGGAAAAGTTTTATTTAGAACACACAATAAGCGGAATTTTTGGAGAATAGAGAAAACGTTGCGCCGCCGTGCATATGTAAAATAATATTGAAAACTTCTGCGCACAGTAAGGATCAATGTTAAGATAGCCCGCTTGAAATATCTGACTTAATAAAGGTTCCAGAAAATTTCTTATGTAATAGTTTTTTACATTATTATCACAATTAATTTATGCTTATTGAAACACAATCAACGCACACTTTTAAGTTTCACTACGCATATAAATCACATGACTAACGTTGTAACAAATCTTTAATGTTTTAGGATCACAAACGTAAGTTAATAATTCTGACAAAAGTTTAGGATATGAATTAAAGTCAG
>CAKNWW010300605.1:534-10881 GCA_932074435.1 Andricus kollari | reverse complement strand
ATGTGTCTCTTAACCCAATTTAAGCGTTTTTTACCTACAACAAAAATTACCTTCACGTGGTGAGATATACCCACAACTGTATGTATATTTAAATTTCCAACTTATTGTATTTTCATTTATTTCAATGTCTTAAAATCCACCTATACCTATTTGAAAAATTCTCGCAACAAATAATATAGTTCTGCTTTTCTTGTATGCAAGTTTCATAACTTTTAACAATTAAAAATCGTAC
Organism: Andricus kollari; assembly: GCA_932074435.1. NCBI lineage: Eukaryota > Metazoa > Arthropoda > Insecta > Hymenoptera > Cynipidae > Andricus > Andricus kollari. The sequence continues at coordinate 10,649 of CAKNWW010300605.1, read as the reverse complement.
CACTGGTCTAATGTTAACCGGATAACTTTAAGTGAAAAAAAAAGTTGAGAAAAAATTATAAAGTTGGACGAACCCTGGGCTTTGATAATGTCTTGAGAGTTTCTATTTCCTCCTCGTAAATTACATCGTGGTATAAAACGATTCTAGGCTCCAAAGCTACTTCTTCTTCTTTAAAAGGTGCAATTTTCAGAAAAGGAATACCATGATCGACGTATCGGCATTTTAATTTTTTCTGTATCTCCGCAGCTGGTAAAATCTCTCCATTACACAGTCGACCGAAGGGTGTGTTAGCATACTCAGCAAACTAAAATTATAGCACATAATAGACATAAATTTTCCAATTCTGCCAAAAATGTGAAAAAGGTCTGATTCAATTACATAAATAAATAAATCTATATATATATATATTTTTTTTTTTTTTTTTTTTAAAATAATTCAAAAATAGGCTAAAACCCCACTGCAGGGTCCTAATGGGAGCAACTCCCATCTATGAAAATAACACTGGCTCCCCGTAGAACCGTGGTCAATGTCACCTACGGCTACATTGCACGGTATAACTTTGAGGTTACGAACTAGTTCCAGCTTCGCATCACCGAAAGCGACGATCACAAGGACGCTCGTTTTAACCAAATATTCCGTGTACAGTCTCCGCATCTTCTTTATAAGTTCATGATACCTCTCAGCCTATTCCTTTTCTCTCTCCTTGGCTGTGATTTCGCAGGCGGCCGGAGCCTTAAATTGGATTAAAAATATTGTTCATTTCTCAAAGTGCTGGAGAACTTTGTCAGGCCCCGAGTGTGCAATGGAGACTGCTGTTCGATACTTGTGGTTCCAGAAAATTCGGTACTTCTCGTTCTGGAAAATTGACCCTACATCCCTGGGAGCGGTCGGCATGGAAGTGTGGCCCGCTAAGTTCTGGGAACTTAGTGGGCGCTTTTTATTAACCTAAAAAGCGACTATGGTACGCTAAGGTAGAAATCGCATCGTCCTGGTACGCATGCTCCACGGCTTTGTAAAGAAATGCTCCTTTGCCAATCACCCCGTGATTCCTGAGCATTTCCAGGAGTGAAAAATTTCCATTCGCGACGATGTAATCTATAGCGCAGGATAATTCAGCTGTAAAGACATTAGTGTTTAAACAGTCCGAGGCCGCGTTAACATCGTGGGATGTACAATCGCGGAACGGAGGTATTTATATGCAAGTTTTTCTGTGTATCTATGATCTTATGCGTGGCAATTTTCCAGGGTCGTAAGCTCGTGCCTTGCCCAAAGAATCACTCCTGACGTGTAGAGTAGAACCGGAACGGCCAGAATGTTAGTCGCAGATATTTTGTTTGACGGCTACAGATTGGAAGATCGAATCTGTCGAAGGAGACACTTGTATCTGCCTCGTAAAGCCTTTTATATTGATTTTATATCCGTAATGGGGCTTTCAAGCACGCCTAGCTATATATAGGTCACTTCAGTTTCAAGGTGCTTGCTAATACTCATGCCAACGAGCTCAGGTTCCTCGGAAACTTCGGAAATTCTTCCTTGCTACTAATAAATCTTGGTGCATTTGTCAAATCTTTCATGTTCAGTGCGAGAGATAGAAGCAAAATTGTGATTCAAAAGACAATAGTGCTCATGGTGTCGTCCTTGAAGTGAGCTTTCTGGAAGGTGACGCTATTCTCGTTACACGATTATTTTCAGATAAGGTAGTGAATCTAATTTTCTAAAGGGGCATCAATCTTCCTATGTACCTCACTATTTGTGGATAAACCTTCCAGCTTTCTAACAAATATATGATAAGTCTATGTCAGGTCGAATCGAAAGCTCTTCGGTATTCAATCCAGGCTAATGATAGGACTTGCTGATAGGCTTTTGCGTCTTTGCAGACGCCCCTGTCAATTAGCAGGTTCTCTCGGCATCCTGCTACACCTATTTTCGAGTCACGTCGTTCGCTCATTTCTCACCACACAGACTCAATTCTCCGAAAAATCATGTTGCTTCAGACAGCTGTAAAGAACTTATACAGTTTGTTTAAACAAGTTATTAGCCTGTAATTCTCTGGGTTGGACAAGTTGCCTTTGTTCGGGAGTAGTATATTGCTTCCTAACAACAGTCAGTGCGGAATGAGCGTCTCTGACTTTACATATGAGAATAATATGCGAGACAGATGTTCGCGTGTAGACGTAACCTTTTTCCATTAGAAGTTCTTGATACCATCTGGTCCTGCAGCGGAGAAGTTCTTAGTGCTCCTCAGTACTTTCTTCTCTTCCTCGAAAGTGATTGATGGTCATTCCTCCTTAAATAGGATGCGGTTGTGGCATAGCTCCTTGAAGCCAATAATATTTTGTGTTTTTCATTTATTTATTGTAGAACCTCGTAAACCTTTCGCCAAAAAAGGTTCGACCTCAAACGGCTTAGGCGGATTTTTGACAGAAGCAGAAAGATCGCTGAAGATGCACGATGTGTCAGCGCAAAACTTTTATTTCTCCCTGACCTACCACTCTTCTGCATTCTCCTCCTTGCGATAGATAATACCTGTATGTTGTTAACAATGTACTTCTAGACTATCAGCAGCTTTGACCATTTCGTGAACGGCCTCTCAGATGTTATATCGTAAATCACACACTGAAAACGGAAAGCATTCTATTTGGCCCAGCCAATCTTCTTGTTTAGTTGATGCAAGTGTCTTTTAGTCTTGTGTTTCATCGTCGGTCTTAACCTAGACATCCTTGCGGCGGGAAGCATCCTTTCAGCCAGATCTCGCAGCTTGGGCTTGTTCATAAAGTGTTTGGGACCGTTCCAAAACGTTCTGAAACTCTGGGTGTTCAGGTAACACAGAGTGTGCATGCGGACCATGAAGCCTCTAAGAACAGGGATACTGCTGGTAGCATAGGAGTCCATCTATAGTCATCCGTCAGTCGATCCGTCGACTCAATTGAGTGAGCGATTCATCGGACCGTCGTCATGTTTCTATCCAAATTATTTTCAGCACACGGAACTCCAGGGTGATCGGCACTATTTGCAGACCCAATGTCGGGTGCTCTGTACATTCGATCGTTTTACACTGCATCTACAACTGGCTGTGGTGTTGTAATTGTTGTTCGAAACTGGAGCTAGAAAAAGATTTCGCGCGGTTTCTACGCTTGCTACGGCTCAGCTTGGGTGTTTTTTCTTCGGGACTATTCCTGGACAATTGTCCGTAACCACTTGTTAGGTACTTCAACCATATTCAGTAGATACCCTTCGTACAGGGATCCTCTATGCACAACCCGAATACGTGTCTGATGAATTTTTCATAGGCCTTCCAGTTTGACTCTAAAGGAATTAAACCGAAAGGTATAGATATTTGGATAGGTAGATATAGTAGTATAGATCTTACATCATCTGGATTATAGATGACACTTTCATCAGCTTTCTCCTTAATCTGTTCATCATCATTAGTGGAACTTTCCTGAGTCGCAGCACTAATAGTTTGGGCCACTTTCTCTGGAGATAGGAAATAAATCTAATAAATTTCGAAAAATTTACGGGTATTAAATGTAAGCTATTCAAGGTCGTATTTCAATAATAAAAGAAGCCAAGAAGTTCCAAAAAAACTCGATAATGTACTACGAGCTCTCAATCAGATTATGTGAAAGTTTCAGTAAAATATTGGTGCTTCGGTTAAATCAAATATCAAGATTCAAGGTAACCTGAATGGAAATATACTTTGATAATGCATTGGAATTAAAGATGAAAAAGATATTATTATTTTTAATGACGTGTTTCATACGATACTACTAGAAATTACGTATTGCTCGCCCATATTCCATTGAATAATCTTCAATATGCCTGTAACAAAAAAAATATTCTTTTCTGTAAAAAAGGACATCTAAGATTTTTTCATTTGGGTGAAAAATTGTTATTAGTTGACAGAATCAAAGTGATTCCATGTGAGTTCGTCTCATTCCAAACAATAGAATCTGTTTAATTCCGTGCGAATGGAAAATCTGTTTCCGTATCATTCCGAATTCAGTCCGTTTGAGTCCGTGAAGAATTTTATAAATGTAATCCGAACAAGTCCGTTTCATTCCGAATTTCACTCTAAATAAGTCCGACTGACTCCGGAGGGGCTTATGTATAATTTCATTCCGAATAAATCCGCGTGAATGCGAACTTTTGAGAGAAGTTCATTCCGAATGAGTCCGCACTTATCATAATACGAGTACAATGCCCATTTCAACGGAATTAGAATTTTATTCCGATCGGTGCGGAATCCTTCGGACAGAGTGTTGATTGACATCTAATCATTCAGAATGAACTCGCGTCATGAGATGGATTCATACGGAATGAAAACTTGCACTACGGAATCATTTGGACATTGAGTGCAACAAACGTAATCATTCGGAATTAGCTGCCGTATTGTGCCAGATCTACACGAAATGAATATTTTATTCAGAATGGTGCGAAATCATTCTGATTGAAGCATGGAATCAATTTCATTCCGAATCTTCTACCAGGGTTGTTTAGATAAATGTTTGTTATCATACGAGAATGATGAAGCTTCTTCTGTATGGGTAATTTTCCACAAACAGGACATTTTCGTGTCCGTGGATTCTCAAACTAAGAGGACGATAATTCTGGTATTTTTGGAAAATATTCATGAAATCCCCTTCTACTATATAAAAGTTTACGGGTTAGAATTAGAAATGGGACATTTTCCTATGCTTGGGATAGGCTTTACGTGTATAAGGGTTCAACTTTGATCTTAATTATCTCAGATCAGCACAAGACAATATTTTTTAAATGTCGCAAACGTTTAGATAACATTTTAAACAACCTATAGTCAAAGTTTAAACAAAATCTGTAAGAAAAGTGTGTTCAAGACCGTTCCCCCTTAATAGATGTCCACACATACCTGAGACAAAAAAAAAAATTTGTATCCTTAATATTTTTATTCCAATGCAATATACCCTGCATGTGTACGCAAATATGAGTGTCTTCGAAAATATTTTTGAGATTACGTCGATACATGAACAGCCGTCGTTTGACAACTAGAAGTACCATTTCGGGACCTTCTTGGACGTAGCATTAAAGAAAATAATATCTTATTACTCATACTCTAATTATTTTTTTAGTATCTATCGACGTAACTCACAATAACTTTTATATTTCTCAACAAAAGTTACTAAATAAAAAATTCAAGCAGACATCCATAGATGTGACCTTGCTTTTCGTTAATTAAGGGCTGGGTGATAAGAAACTGAACACATCGGCAAAAAAAACTTTTCAGGACCCGAGTCACGTATACAATTTTTCATTACACCGCAAATCGAAATTTCGGCTTGAGATGCCTAGGGTGTTAATGAGAGGCTGACGTTAAGCCTAGATGGGGTCCAGGGGCCTCGTCCCGGCGGGGGGTTCGGGGGGCTGAGCCCCCCGAAAGGAACAAGAACCACTTCAAAAGAATTAAAATAATCATAACACAAACACTCAAGAATATTTCAAAGTATCCGTAAACTCTAAAATACTTTAATACAAGTCAGCGGTTTTGGCAACTTCCAGGATTTCCGAAGGTAGACAGGAAAATATTTTGTCGTTTCCATCATTGCCGAAATCGATTGAATTTTCAATAAATTCCATCCTTCCGAAAATGAGATGACACACTAGATTTTGCAGGTTCACGATCGAAGGTGGAGACTGAAGTTAGCTTTAAGATAAGGCACGAATCTCGAAGCTCGAAGCCCGCGCGTAGTAACACATGTTCGCTTGCTATCGGAAAAACGCTGCCATTGGTCAAAACTGAATCGCGTGCCAGTTTTCAGCCAGTGGCAGGATTTCTGCAGTGCCTTTTGCATTTATCTGTCACTTTCTTCTCTAGGGTAGACAAAGCGACTTTCGACCCGCTCCACAGGCATCGAAAGTCGAATTTTTGATAAAGGTGTAATGAAAAATAATTTTTCTCGAAGCTAATAAAAAAATAAAGTTTTGTCTTTAAAGTATATTCAAAAATTGAATCATTCTAATTTCAGAAAAATGAGCTAAAATCTTTTTTATTGAATAAATTAAAGAAAAAGTTTATTTACTTATATATAGTATGTATTTTCTACTATCCCATTGCTCATTTCTGAAAATTGAATTCCATTTTTTTATGTACTTTATTTAGAACGAATTCTAGTTACAAGAAATATGAAAAATGGATGCGACGTCAAAAGGCTCCATAAGCCTTTCAAATATATGTGTAGCCTGAAGTCTTTTATAAGTTCATGTTTAAATAGTAATAAACCTAATTTAGGCTAAGAGAAATCAATTTGAAAAAAAGATGTTTTTTAATTTAATTTTTTCGCAAATGTCCTCTCCGTGGAGAATAAACCATATACGAGGTCTTTCTGGAAAGTATCCGACCTTGTCGTGTACCAGAAGTAGGAGTTGATTCTGGTCAATAGATATAATATCCTCTTTAAAGTACTTCCCTTTGGAAGCAACAACCTTCTACCACCTATCCTACCACTTTCGGAAGTACTTCTTAAAGACACCGTTCGAAATTGCTAACAGCTGCTTCATCGCATCTTGTTTTATTTCCTCTACGTCTTGAAATGTTTTTCGTTTTACATTTTACTCTAATTTGGAAAACAGCGAGTAATCACAGGGAGCCAGGTCAGGACCACAATCAGTCCGTCTCTCTCTCTGTCACGTAATCGCTTCAGAACTGCTTTGTAATACTCTTGTTACAACACCCAGTGTGAAAGTTCGACTTTCGAAGCCTTTGTAGAGCATCAAATGTGGACAATGACAGGCTACTTTACTTTCCTCCTGCTAAGTCATCTACTTTCTGCCACAGGGAAGAAAGTAAATTTGAGTCCTTCTTTCGATAGATGTTCCAATAAGCGACGACTTTGTGTTAAGCAGCCTGATCTATTGCGTATGTGTCAAAAAAAATTTTTGAAAATTTCCAGTCTTCAAAATTGTTGCAAATCGTTGCAAATCTTGACATTTTTTAACAATTTTTGGAATCTTGAATAAATTTTCAAAATTATAAAAGTTACGAGAATTTTTTTATTGTTTCTTATGAACTTTATTGAAGGAACGGAGTTAGTTTGGTTACCAAAAATGATCATTATTCCCAACCTTTTCAAGAGAATCGAATTGAGTCGACTAAAAACTTCCACATACCGACGCGATGAATGGTATGTGGTTCTCCCATAGCGTCTAAATATTGCTTTGGATGTTTGCTTGCCCCAATTACACATAATCCAGGAGGAATCTAGAATCTGCTTTCATTAAATATAAATTCTTTAAACCATACATAGCTGAACCTTTTCTCATTTATCCAGCAAGTAAACTAACTTCTTTTCTTTTGCCATTTTTCAAAAACTAATTGCTCAATGTTAGGGATTGCCAGATGCTAATCGTTACACGGGTCATAGTTTTCGGCGGACTTCGGAACCTTTACTAGCGGATTCAGGAGCAGATATTGCAGTACTTAAACGCCATGGCCGGTGGAAATCATAAATTTTCGGGTTCTCGAAACTTTTGAAATTAACAAGAATTTCTTCAAACCCGGTACTAGGAGGTTTTTCGAATTGCTAACAGTGATTTTAGAATCAAAAGTAAGAATTAGAGATTTTTTATCCAAAAAGGCGACTAAATTTTTGAGAATTTCAATAAATTGACAGACAAAAATTCAATAAACTGACATGTTCGAACTTCGAGTTTTTTGCACACCCCTAGCCCTCAGCTATTCAATTGATCAGTCATCAACATTGGAAATGCCTAATTAAACGTTGAAATTTTATCAGGCCAGTGCGGGCCTCCCAGAACGCGGGTCTCCTTCCACTCAAGTACGATCATTTTGAAATCTTCTACATATTCTTCAATATGAGTATCACTCATAGACTCACCACATACTTTCAGAATCGTAATGACGGTTTCCCAAAAGGAATTGCCAAGTGTTTGGCAAAATTTAATTCAGACTCTTCGTTCAGTGCGCTCCGTCATTCTGGAGTGCGAAGCGTACGTGGTTAGAAATTGTCCTAACTGCTTAGACTAGTCGACTTACGATTCGCAGGCCTGCGTCACTTAGTAGAGGGCCACACAGAGCCCAAACCCCCCTTAATAGTAAATACTTGTTTTTGATAGTAGCACAGTACTCACAATATTAGAATACAAAGTCGGGTACTTTCCGGACTAGTATAGAAAGTAAATAATTGGATTGTCATTTTTCCGCTCAGGTCGATCAAATGGAATTTCAATTAATTCGAATTACATAAAAAGCAAGACAATGGGTATCGCGTTTAGTGCGACAAATTCCACGATTACTGGAACGGTTAGCTTATAGTATGATTGTTGTGTAAATAAAAAATTAAAAAATTTTGTAGATTAAAATTGTGTAAAAAAATATAAATTTGGTGACTTACTTCCTGAGAGTGCCCAATAGCTTTTCCTGTCCTTGAAGATAATTATGGACCGTGTCAATCACGATATCTTTCACTGGCAGTAAGTTAACTGAATCACGTACATCATCATTGGATGAATCAACATTGGTCATTTGGGTACAGAATAGAGAGATCACAACAGCAACAATGGGTATAAATAATCCAGTCATTCTGTTGATATTGGAAATAGTTTTATTACAGCTCATAAAGCACATTAGATAGAGGGTAGGATAGAGTAAAAGACAGTTTTTTCAAAAATATTTTTGGACATCTTAGAATATTTGTTAAATTATCCCAGTTCAAAACATATTTCTTTTATTTTTACATTCTCACCCTAATGAGAAGGTATTAGTTTTATGTAAAATTTGACTTCGTCAGTATTCATGAAATCTCCACGTTTTGAGACCTCCTGAGTCAGACAAAATTATTTTTACAAGAGTGCCTGTCTGCCTGAAGTAGTAGTAGTAGCAGTAGTAGTAGTATGCAAGATACAAAAAAAAGTTTGAATAAAATCGCAAGAAATAACATTAAAAGATGATTACTTAAATTTTTGGAAAACCAATACAAGATATGAAAAACATGAACAGATAAAATTTCGCGTTGTTTTTGTTTTAATTTAGAAAAACTTAATTACAAATAAACAAATTAAATTTTCAAATAAAAAAAACACAATGTACAATAAAATGTTTAACAAAAAAATTGTTTTTAAATTAGATCTTAAAATTTTGATTTTCTTCTCAACTTTAATTTTATTTCAATTTAATTCATCACTAGCTTGCCCGATAGCTCCAGTAGAATGGGCTGGTAAGGAATATCGCAGAGGGTTGGAATAAAGTTAATTCACACATTGTTCTGTTCACTTTAAATATAATGAACAGTACGTTAGGTTCGAATCGAATAAGTGGACAAAATGTAATTACAACGAGTGGACCTTCGCCCCACTCAACAAAAGTTATGGTATGGAAACGCCGACATCTAATACAGCGTGACACGTACCGCCATTTTGACACCAACACACTTTCTTTCGATAGAGTGGTCCGAGTGACCAGTTGACAGTTTAAGTTACTAATTCCATTTTACTGAGCTTTCAGAATCAAACCGCACGAGCGGGGGTCCATGATGACCCAGAAACTACATAAACATTTTAACATCAAAATCCCGAGCGCGAGTCAACAATAATGACCTTACCCGAGGTCAGTAACTAACAAATTTCAACGGCTTGTGCTTGTCAATTCGGCACACGACGTTGAAATGAAAAAAAGTTATTAGGCTAAACTATAGATATGAAGGGAAACCCACCTGGCAGTATCCGGCCTCCTCGAGATCGTCCTCTCATTGTTACTTTGAGTTATAGTTTTTCAATCCTTTTATATAAAATATGCTCGTCTACCACAAGGTACTCGCTCGGAGCTTAGAATCACGAATGAATTTCAGAGTGGCGTCTCCGTTCTCCTTCTCATAAGAGTCGGAGCGCCACTCGCGTAAGAGCGTAGAATTACTGAGTGAGAGGACGGTCGAAGGAAAAGGACAACTGCCAAGTTCGGTTTCCAGCAGCGTGGTGGCAGCGTGGTAGCCGCCGCTTGCTCCTGTTTTTCCGAACGCCCTTGAACGTGCGGGAATCCCATCCACTACGCATGCGCCATGAAAATCTCCTCTTCGTAGTACCTGGTGACAGCAGACATCCAATGCAACCAACCTCGTAGAATCTGA
>CAKNWW010300597.1:1813-16364 GCA_932074435.1 Andricus kollari | reverse complement strand
CAATTTTCAAAAAAAGTAGTGGAGCCCAAAAATCGGCAATACAGCCCAAAAAAAGCCCAAAAAAGCCCAGAATTCTGATACAAAGAAATTTGGGAATTTCGATTGTGGAGGTGCTAGCTTGGTGGACCTGAGAGCGAGCACGGAAAGTCAAAATCAGTCGGAAATCTTAATGTCAGATGTATAATGTGAAGACTCAGTAAACTCACGACGGACAGTCTGTCAATCGAGATGACTTCAGGCCTGAAGACTCAAGTACACATACAAAATTCGAGGTACGTGCAGGGCTATAACAGAGATAACATAATCGGGGTAGAAAATTGCGTTCTATAAATATCATACTATCAATTCAGGCGATAAAATAGTTCATATCATCTTTGCTGAAAGAATTCTACAGTGAACCCTCGTTAACCCTCAGATTGTCACATGCAGAAACTTTGCGGTCTTGGCAGGTATATCCAGAGCCCATGATGCACTATTCTTGCCCCGATAGCACTATTTTTTTACCCGAACTCACAAAACTTCAGTCATTTCTGTTTCGCGTCATTTCATACTTAACATGAAAAATTCTGATCAGTCATGCGGCTTTTACATCCGTTTTCGACCTTAAATCACTATCCGTCAGGACAGACTGACTTTATGTTCACCTCAATATCATAAATTAAGTTACCGAATGAATTTAAGGCCATCCTGAAAGTAAGTTCAATTAAATTTTAAGGTTTTCTTTTTACTGTGTATTTCTTAATTATATGCCAAATGATTGTTCATAAATTTCAAGCTATTTTACAGAAAGAATATATGAATGAAGCTGATAATAATTTAGAAAAATGAACTTTGAGTATAACTTGAGGGAACAAGAGTATCTGGCTATCAGACTCAGCAGGAATTTGATCAGTCTATTTGTTGTAATGGCAAACGTGATACGCCTCGCGAACAATGGAGACCCTACTTATATGCAAACATGCATTGCAAGTAGGAAGCTTAATCTCAGGAACGTGTGGTGATATCTCCTATAATGCCTACCGAATTCCGACGAGACAACAGATATCAGTTGGACACCTACAAGCAATTTCAAGTCGTCAACCTCGTTTGCTAGTTGAAGAACATAGTGATGTATAGTGCATACAACTGTAAGTCTAACAGTAGACTGGGTCGATTTTAGTCAGCCGGAGCATTTTGAAGTAATGTATTCATTGTGCAAGATCATTATAATCCAGAAAGGTTGATAACGTTGTCTGGAAGTATCTGAATGTAGTATTCTCTTCCATCGATTTTTTCATATATTCAATGTGACATCGTTATGTGAGTACGCCTTCATTTGAATTTTATTTTATATCCACCCTTTGCTGTAATTATCTTCTTATATAAAGTTAAAATTTTTCCAGATTTGACGATTATTTTATCAATAATTTTACTGTTATAGACAACGGTCGAATTTTTTTAAAATTACTTTGGTAATTTATTACGTTATTTTGGTCTGTTATTCAATGTAGAGTGATTTAAAAACACTACAAAACATATTTAAGTATGTTTCTCTTTATTATGACCAAACGAAGGGTAGTGACTGATCAGAGGAAAATAGTAAAATTTAAACGTTAAAAAAACATTACTTTCAGTAAACTTTGTTATTTTGAAATAAATCGACTAAGTAACCGCTTTTAAATAATAAGGAAAGATTTGTTTTTACATTAATTTTATTTTAAAAACAATAACCTTCGACTGTTTTAATTCTTTATGATATTCCAGAAACAGGAATGATGAAAAATGATATAAATTATATAAAAAATTCCTTTAATTACGATGATAAAAGAAAAAATTTCAAAAATGTACTCTTAGCACAACGTTTACTCGACTTTTGAACATTTTTTGAGCATATAAACACATTTTTGGAAAAGTACCATTTTCTTCGTTGTGTGTCGTTACTCTTCACATAACATAAAAGAATCCATAGTTTAGACATTTTTTAAAAAGTTCAGATATTCCCCTGCTTGATTTGGCATGCCAGTGGTACTTCAGTACAGAAAATTCGTAGTTCATGACAAATGTGATTGCTATACGTCAATTGTGTAAACAAATTTGCAGAATGAACAATTTTTAAAACTAGGCTTTCTTCTTTTCCTGCGGACGGAAAGGAAGTGTCAAGAAATATTTTCGAAAAAGGAACCTTGATTATTAAAATTCTTAATACGTGCTATTCCATAAGGAAAGGTACACTTTTGTTGGTATGGAGTTAAGGTCGTAGGTATATGTCCGGATAAATTACCGACATTTTAAGGCCAGGACGAATAACCTAGGATAAAAAATAAGTCGCTCATAAACTTTTGAAATTGCAAGTTCGAAAACCCGCTTTTCGAGTAAAACGCTCTAAATTTGGCGTGCACAATAAGCGCACGTGCCAAATTTTTGGTTCAAACATAAAAGTTAACCTTTTCCGGTCACTTCCGAGGAATAGGTTTTTTTTTAGAATTTTTTATCGAAGCCCCAAAATCGATGCTTTTGACCTTTGTTAACAAAAACGCGAATATCTTCTAAATTAAGATCGACAAAAGTGGGCCTTTTTCTTGTGCAATGACACATATTTTACATATTTATAAAAACGAAACATATGATTAAAGTGAATTTTTGAAGTTTGCCATTACCATAAATAGTGTTAGAGACAAAAATAAGTAAACAAATATAAATTTTTTTTATAATTAAGATAAGGCTGCTATTTTCAAGAATAAAAATTCTGTTTACAAAATGTTTATCAATCATAAACTATCAGTACTTTGCGATTGTTTCTTTGTCGATTACACATTCATGTAATTCATTTTTGGTAAATTTATGTGTTGTTAATTCACCTTATTTTAAAATTCATAAATTTTGCAAAATGTGTAAATAAGTTTTTAAAAACATGTGTGAATAAATTTGAAAAAACTGGATAAAAATTGTTGCTGGAATCATACACGGAGAATAATGGAAGTTTAAATGTAACATCTAGATGTTCAGGTTTAACATATTTTATTTTTAACTATAGGACAGCAATCCAGATGTTCAATGTTAGTATCCGTATATATTAAAAAATGAGATGTTACTCTGTAACATCCAAAATGTTTAACTGAAATATCCGAAATATTCTATGTATGGTTATGTCAAATAACGACTGCAAATATTTGAAGAGTTTACTTCTTTCTAATCATTTAAGGAATTAATTGATAACTTTTTTGTGAATTTAAAATTAAACTTGAATGTTCGTACATGAACGAAGAACAGATAAAGGGTGTGAAATGTCGATCAGATGATACACTCAGTCAAGTTGAGGTTATATTTAATATTTGTAATTCATAACGAAAAATAAAAACGGGGTAAGTAAGCTGAGAACGATTCATCTGTAATTAGCATTTAAAATTCTATATATTTTTGGTTAGTTAAACTCTAATTTTATTTTTAATTTACAAACATTTCGTCAAATGTGTTCGAGACAATATGACCTCAAACTTAAGAACCTTGTTCCGTCGTGTAGAGAGAAAATAGTCGTTATCCAATTTTAATGAAGTATAGCTAAATTTGATTTTTTGGAAATTCTTCCAAAATTGTAATATTCTGTAATTGTAACATCAAAAGTATATAGCCATCAAATATAGTCGTTAAATTCCAATGCGCGATGTGCATGCGCTCGGACGATTTTAAGATCTGAATGTGTTTCAGTTTAACATAAAAATCTGTTTACGCTTAACATCTCAAAAAGATAGTAGATGTCCGGAAAGATTATCCACATGTTAGGCGGTACAACCTTATCCATTTTGAAAGAAAATGAGAGTGCAAAGAGCGTCAGAGTGACAGATAGAGTGATAGAGATAGTGAGAATAAGAAATACCGAGCGAGATACAGAAAGATAGTAAGAAAAATAGAGAGTTATAGGGCAACTGTTAGTAACTAACTGGACAAGATGGACAGACAGATGGCGTGTGAGAGATAAAGAGGGACAAAAAGACAACGTGAATGAGCGACATATGTAATTGTGTAGACTAATGGAGAAGGGGGCGTGCCGGAAGGACAACGGTAGAGTGTCAGAGAGCGTGAGAGTGAGAAGTAAAGTGGGCAAATTCAGTGATAGTATAAAATACAGAGTGAGGCAGACAAAGATAGTGAGAGAGTGAGTGAAGTACGCAAACGAAGAATATTTTTGTAGAACGAAAGACAGAAAGAGGAATAGAGCGTGTGAGAGAGAAAGAGGTTGTCAGTGACAGCACGAGTGTGACAGAGTGAACGAGTTAATGAGAATGAAAGATATGCACAGAAGAAGCGAGAAAAACAGGGAGTCACAGGGAGTTTGTGAGTGACTATGTAGGCGATAGAGACTGAAAGAGATGCCATTCTGATGGAACTATCTTACCATATTTACTCTAATAAAAAGGCTCCCATTGTCAGTGAATTTGATTTATTCATATGTAAAGAAAAATTCCTTCCTTAAGTTTGAAGCTCTACTCTTCACTTACGCATAGTACATATTACGACACGTATAGCTGGAGGCTGTATGGAGCATCTCATCACGAAAATCGGAAACCTTCGTTTCACGAGAATGGTCGTATATATTGTGGAGCTCTTCGCGGCGGAGCGTTGCATAAAGGTCGACGATCATACTCAGTTGCATCTCCCTAGGGGTGTTTACAAGGAACACTGCAACCGTCGCGTCGCATTCGAAGAGGATCTCGCGTGTTACGTTACACGACATCTAGAGAGATCTCGGGATCTCTCTACGTCACGTCTCGGTTTATTCCCCCAGATGCAGGCGTATATCGTACACGTCGTATTGCTGTTCCCGTTGTCGACGTCAGGTCGACTGCGACGGCACGAAGAGGCTCCTATCGTATTTGTGTCGCAACTACTCTTGGGTCCACGTTGTTCCCGCGACGCCTTCTTCCGGTTCCTTCCTTCTTCGTCGTTTTGCCGTTGACGACTATGACAGTCAAACGGTTTCCCTGCCAACATTCCTAGATAAATGATGCGTCTCATGTTTCCACTCTTGTAAACAGATTCCTTCGAGCTCCGCTGAGAGAAAAATTATTTTATCTTTTGTCTCCTGCAAACGACATACTTTATTCTTCTCCATTTTTATACTCTGTCTCAAACTTTTCCTTCAAGAAGTTTTCTTCACCAATTATAACATAAGGAAAAGTAACGTACCCCAAAATTCTCTTAAAACAGAGGAAATAGGGTGATTCTTCACTAAAATAGGCGAATAATAGTGGAACAAAAATTCTTTCAAATAAAGTTTATGTAAATACCATATAGAATTTCATATGAAACAATTTAAATTGCTAAGATTCCAACAATAACTATTTCCAACAAAATAGTTGCATTTTCAACCATTAAAGATGACGTTTCTACCATATGAGATGAATTTTACATTCCAAAGAACGACTTTTTAACAACTGAGTTGAATTTTCAAACAAAAAAGGTTAACATTCAACCAAAAAGTTCAGCCAAAAAGACGAGTTTTCAACCCAAAAACAGAATTTCTTAAAATGCAGTATAACTTCAAACCAAGTAGTTGATTTTTCAACTAAAAAATATGAAATCGCAACGAAACATGTAAAAGTTGATATTTCAACCAAAAAGGTTTTCAATTTGAAGTAAAAAACCCTTAAATTCATCCAAAAAAGAAGAATTTTTAATTAACTAGTTGAAACCTCTACGAAAACAGATTATTCTACAACCAAACACTTGCATTTTTTTTCAAAAAAGGATGAATTTTCAATGAAGAAAATTTATTTTCTGCCAAAAAAGATGACGTTTCAACAAAATACATTAGTTTTTAATTAAATAGTTGAATTTTTAACTAGAAAAGATCAATTTTAAATTAAAAATGCTAGTTTTTGACTACAAATTGAATGTTCACACTTCTAGTTGAAAAGATTCATTCTGATATAAAAAAAACGAATGTTCAATAAAATAGTTAAAATTTCAACCAAAGATATGAATTTTCAACTTAAGTGATGAATGTTAAAAAAATCAATTTTTAAGGAAAGAGTTCAACATTCAACTCAAAAAATGATTTTTTAACCGAAAAAAATTATTTTCTGAAAATGAGCTAGTTAAATTTTGAACCAAAGAGATGAATATATTAACACTAGAAGTACCGGGCGGGGTCAATTGACCCCTTTCGATTTTTGAAGTGGTAAATCTCTGCAGCGGTTGCTTGCAGCGAGATGGCGTTTTGTGACTTTTAATTATTTACAAATAGGAGTATTTAACGATTTTTTCGGAAATATTGGATGCGCACTTAAAAAAAAATTGACTTTTTATAGTCGGTTACCGGCAGGGGTCAATTGACCCCTATAGCGTTTTGGCTGGTATGTCATTACTTTTTTCCACTTCTGTGCAGCAGGTCTGATTTATATCACTTCTATAACGTGTGTGTGATATTTCTAATCCTCAACACTATTACTGCTGTTCTATTTAACAGGAAATAAATGATATATTGCCTGCTGGACTTTGCATTTATGGTCGGTTCTTTTTCTACTCTGCTTCAAAACATTTTCGGACTATTAGTTCTACTACCAGTGTATAACGTTCTACATTTATAGTAGAGCGCTAGAAATAACCAAATTTCGATTGTCCCGAAGAATAAGTCACTAACCAATTTTTCCGAAAACAGATCATATCAACTGTATTATGCTTCGCTAGCGTGTCGTATCTCCATTTAAAAATACATAGAGATACGACACTCTAGCGAAGTAAAATATAGTTGATACACTCTGTATACGAAAAAATTGGTTAGTGACTTATTTTTCGGGACAGTCGATTTGCAGTAAGTTGAAATTTACGGCGTATACTCGGATCGGGGAGTACAGCGGCACTAAACGATTTAGCTTGCTGTTGCAGTAGCAGCAGAAGCGAAGTCGGTAGGACTACGCTGGGGTACGCATTTTCACTCTTTTATTGTACTTTTTCAGAACTCACTACTTTTCTTGACTTATATTAACGATCTAATATGAATATAGCATACTTCTATCATTAACTTTTGACGGTAGAAGCTGTTTAAAATCATTATTTGACACCCAACGCAGGTAGGGGTCAATTGACCCCTTGTGGTAACCAAAGGTGGCAAGGTGGTAAGATTCAAGGACAGCCCCAAAACTGACGTTAAATCCGAGTTCGACTATACTATTAAAAATCACTTCTGATTTTAAAACGTGAATAATCTTTCAAAAAGAGGAGCGACAAATGTGTTTAAAAAACCGTTTAACCTCGATTTCCACTTATGCCATGACCTAGGAATGTTGTATCACAAATCTGAAATTTATACCACACAGGATTCAGAGGCTTATCTTTAATTTAAGCTAATAAAACTTAAAAAATCTCAATAGGTTCTCGAGATACGACTAAAAACGTCCACGCATGCCTGCCCCGAGTTTTGACAGCGGTAATCGCCAACTGAAACTCGTCGCAGACGCTTGGACATTTGTTGTCCTATCTTGGCAACCCGTGAATATTTTTGAATACAGTACGTGTTGAAGTTGGGAAACAAAAACTGAGAATTACTCGGCGATCACCGGTCTCGTGGCCGACAGCGGTGACGCCACAAGTTGAAGTTTCAGCTGCTTTAAAATTGAAGCACTTTTCAGAGAAGCAATCCCACATGAGTGGTCCTATAGTGTCTCCACTTTCTCGAATCTTTCTTTCGGCACATGTCCTTTCAATCGCCAATGAAAGAGGAGAATTTCAAGTGAGTGCTTATGTGCTTCGCTCGATATCTGTTAAAACCAGCCCTACATAGAGGAGCTGTTTCTCATCGAAAGATGAGCTAATAGCTAAAGCAAGGGTGAGCCTGCTCATTCGTAAAAAAAACCTCTCTAGGATTTTCACGTCTGTCGTCAGCCGGTTCGAGCTACTGAACGCGACCGTCGCTCCGAGTACGACGTGCATAAAAGGCTCTTTTTTCTATTGCCTTTTTGAATGGACCTCTTTCCCTCGTCCTTTTTTTATCATTATTTCGCGGTTTAATACTCAGTGCCAGGTAGGTGTAAGCTCAGTCTTCCAGGGCGACACAATTCAGCTCCTGCTTTTGTGTATATGTATGTAACCAAAAGACGGAAGAGTTGCAGAAAAAAAACTCGCCAACAAACTTGCAGCGGTAAAATATTTTAAACATTTCATAAATTTTTTTGACCCTCGTATCTCTTCCAAACGAATTTCGTGGAATCGAGGTCAATTAATGTAAGCCTCGCAATGACTTTCATTCCGAACACTTTGAAAAACTGATTTTGAAAATATGTGTGCCACTATATAAAGAATAAAGGTTGAGAATAATTTCCGTCTCCTAATTAGCAGCTCTTGAAAAAGTTTGCCGTGGGTGAAAATTAAATAAATTTATTTAAATTTTAATTGGCGTCCGTATTCCTTTCAGGAAGTTTAGCGTTTTGGATGCTCCCTTCGTATTTCCTCTTATTCAAGTTGGTATGCAGCGTGGTTGCGAACACTGTGTTAAACTCTGTCTGGTGGAACACAACTTGGTTGGCATACGTATATATAGGTCGTTTCATGGACAGATGGACACTCTTCGTCAGTTTGTGTGCACTAGTTGTCGATTGCGATAGTGTGGGTGCAATGGAGATGTAGATGCATCCTACAAGAGGGTATAACGAGCTCGAACTCGACTCTCGGGTCGATAGCTGATGGTTTCGCCTTACCCTCTCGAACGACCCACCTCTTTCCTGTCACTCTTGTATCTCTCTTGCTCCTCGCTCGTTTACCTCCATCCTTTCCCCTTTCAAAACCTCTTTCGCTTTTCCCAATAAAGCTCAAAACGTATGCAGGGCTGCAACGAAACACTTTGTCCCAGAGTCACACACAGTAGCTTTTTAATGACCGTGGCTACGTGTACCGAAATTTCGGTAAAAATAGCCAGATTTTTTCGGTACACTTCCTTTTTTAATGCATATCTCTATATCTGTCCCATTTCTTGTCTTTTACACTAACAAATTCGTTCACTCTATCACTCAGAGGCTGTCATTGGTAACCTCTTTCTCTCTCATACGTTCTCTTGCTCTGTCTGTTTTTCGCTCTCTAAATATATATTTTTTTGTACCTCTCTTAAATATCCTTTCATAACCACTCAGCTTCAGACTTTCCGCACTTGTCACACAATATATAATACCCCTATTATGAGGGTTATTGGTGCGCCTTAGGGCGATTCCTTTGATGAGGCAAACATAATTATTTTTGAATCTAAACAGCCATACTAGCCTAAGTTGTACCTTATTAGTTAACAAATTTTTTTAAAGAAAATTCAAAATCGGATATTATTTGGAGATCTCCTTTTTAAATTTCTGTCTTCTTTATTGATTTTTTGTTGTCTTTATTTTCTCAATTTCTTTAAAGTGCATGTACATATTGAATTGTTCTACTTATAGCAATATCCCCTTTCATATTACCATCATTGTGCATTACTTAATAATGAAATTTTTGAACTTTTTCTTTAATGATAATATTAATTTTATCTTACTTGTTTCATATTTTTCAATAAGAATTTGATATACGGTAAGCTTATTACCAAATACAATAAGTAAATAAAAAATAATTAGTTATTATAGAAAAATGTGAAAGAAGTCAGAAAAATAATTATTTTCCTTAAAAATTAGTACAAATATTTTCATTAAATGATTTTCAATTATGTTAATAAAAAAGGGGATTATTTTATATGTATAAAAATTGAATAAATACATTTTAGAGCTATTCAAAAAATAAAAACAACGAAAAGTCAATAAAAAAAGATAAAACTCAAATAGGGGACCTCTAAATCATATATCATATGTGACTTGCGCCGAAGAAAGGGGGCTTACTCTGAAAAGTGAGATTGTTCAGGGCGAGCGGTCGAAGTCGACCGGATAGACGCGACTTTTAGGAGAGGGGGAAGCCTGACGAAATCTTCCCTCTCCACTTACTATACATTCTCACCTATATAGCGGCGCGGCTCACGGACGGTGTATAGATGAGACCCGTAGATTGCAGTGTTGAGTGGTGGGAGGTGTTTCACGGGATCTCGAGCTCTTGAGCGAAAGCCCGATTTCTCATGTCTAACAACTCAATTATTAGCAATAATAATGCTCGGAAATTTTTGTCGATTGTTTCATTAAAAAGAGCATCTCAAAAATTATCGAAAGGTGTAAGAACCTCGATTTCGATTTTTTTAGAGTAAGCCCCCTTTCTTCGGCGCACGTCACATATGTCCGATTTTGGAGTTATTAACGCACGGAACGTTCGCGTTTCGAGGCATGTATAGCGTGCGGAAAGCGACTAATTCCGTAACCATGGTAAAAAACAGTTATAAACAGACTCATTTTAGCTGGCGCACTTGCGCATTTCTATTCAAAATTACTTTAAAGGACTGCCGGAATTATAACCTCACTCCATTATGAGTTGCCGCTTGACAGACTGATTGTGAGTAGTAAATAGTGATTGGATTAACTCGAAGTGATAAGTTACCACAAATTACTATAAATGAACGATAAATTACCATAAATTATCCCAGAATTCAGAAAATTTTTGAAATTTTTTATACCTGAAATTTCCGGCAATTTATCAATTTTCCGTACATTTTCTGAAAATTTTGGATTTACTTTGGAAAAGCATATCTTGAATTTTCGTTAATTTTCGACAATTTTTGATAATTTTACCATAAAAGAGAAAGGTCCATAAGGCCACTTTTTGGCCCCCTTTAAATTTTGCCCAAAATTGATAAAATCACTTTCTAAGACCCTTGGAGGTAATATTCAGTCGATTCCAATCTATATGGAACATATCCATTTTCTCATGGTGTAGGACATGTATCTTCTTTTGAATCCGAAAATCCTAGAAATCGTCGTTCGTACTAAAGGCTTCCTTTATGATGAATTTTTTCTATTCTCAGCGATATTACTGCAGACACGAACATACTTACAAATACCAGTGGACGGGTGAGGAGAAGTAGCAGCACCACAATATATCCACTGGACATTAGGGCTGTCCAAAACACGCTTTTCGAGCTACAGGGCACTTCAAAATCCCGTCCATTTAACATGGGGAAATTTTTAATTTTCGAAAAATTGAACTAATACTTCCGGGTTTGATCGAAACGTGCCAAGTTTTTAAGGAATTGAAGAGAAGTGTCTGCGAAATAAAATTATACTAATAACTTTTATTTTTAACCCATACTTACCCCCCCCCCCCCACAGCGCCCAAATATGACCCAAAAATAAAAACTACATTAAGGGGGGGGGTAAGGTTAGGTTAAAAATAAAAGTTATTAATATAGTTTTTTTTTGTAGACACTTCTCTTTAATTCCTTAAAAACTTGGCAACTTTCGATCAAACCGTGAAGTATGAGTTCAATTTTTCGCAAATCCAAAATTTCCCCATGTTAATTGGACGGGATTTTGAAGTGCCTTGTAGATCGAAAAGCGTGTTTTGGACCGCCCTAATGTCCAGTGGACATATTGTGGTGCTGCTACTTCTCCTCACCCGTCAACTGGCATTTGTAAGTATGTAGGTGTTTGAAGTAATATCGGTGAGAATATAAAAAATACTCTCTAGAGTGAAAAAAAGTTTGCAATGCATTTTTGGACCACCCTAATGTCCACATATGTATTTATGTACTTTATATCAGACTCTGGAACTGTTTAAACCCTTACATCGAGTATATTCAGTTATATGTCCATATGCACATATGTATGCTGGATCGAAAAGTAGCCTGATGGACTCACCTTCGATTCGCATCTGGCTAGTACAGGAATCTTTAAACTCGTGTGAAACTGCCTACATACCGCACTGTAGCACAATATATTCTTGTTTGAATGACCCTAGTGTGCATCTATGTATAAAAACGTAAACTTTTACAGTTTACCACAATTTTCAGTTTTTTATTACAGCCGTCATATGGCGTATTTTTATATTTGTGATCCTCTTTTATAAGAGCCTGTATTTTCAGAATTTCAATATTTTATGGAGGCTTTTGTTTCAATAAATTTTAGTCTCCTCTCTGGTGAATGCAATCTCGTCCAACAATGATATATCGTCAAAGAAAATTCTGAATTTAGTGATGTACACAATGTCCTTGGGTCGGGTAGGGTTGCACCCTCAGCGGGTCGGGCTGTATAGCATTTCGGGTCAGGCCGGGTCGGATTATCTCGTCAGTCCGATTCGACCCGAAAACCGGACAAGTCCGACACAAACAAGCTGAGATTTAACTGCGCGTCTGAATCCAAGCCACAGTTGATTTAATTGAATTAAATTTGACGAACCTACAAATACGATTTGAGAATGACCGATTTATGGGTAAAGGGGAGGGAAATTTTGGCGGCTGTAGAGCTTTGTAGAGTTTGAGCCTGCGCAGTAGTGTTCTGCTGCATTTAAGAATGCGCCGTAGTATTATACTGCACTTAGTAATGCACAGAAGAGTTGTAATCCACTCACGGATGCACAGTAATGTTTTGCTTCGATGAAGGCTGCACAGTAGAGTTTTAATGCAATTAAGGATGCACAGTAGTGTTCTAATGCACTGAATGCTGCGCCGTAGAGGTATACTTCATTTAACACTACTGCGCATCTTTAAGTCTCGACTAAGTATCTTCGACTCGACTTCGCGTCATTAAATATTGTATTACTCTACTTCGCATTATTAAGTGCAGTATAATTTTACTGTTTTGTAGTATCTTCTGCGCACCTTTAAGTCTAGTAGAATACTACTGTACAGTCCTAAGATTTCCAAAACTCTACTCTATGAATAGACATAAGGAAGCCAATTGCCCCCACCCCCTGTATACCCATAAATCGATCCATTCTCTTCATTGAAATCAGATTAGTAAATTCTCAAATACAATTCATTTTAATTATAATTTTGCCAAATTACTGTCCGAAGTGCTTTTCATCAAGTTTATTAATTTTTCCTTCGATTTAGACGGGTACTTAAATTTCGACTTATTCGGGTCGAGTCGAGGGATCGGAGCACCACCTCTTGGAATAGTTCACTGGCTCGGATGCTAAGGAAGTCTACTACTAGGTACACCTTACCTTGTGGACGCATGGCGCTATATTTAACTTTTTGTTTTCCTCCTCCTTTATTTAGATTGCTTTCGTTTCATTTTAAATTTAAGTATTTGAATGTATAAGGTTATAGCAAATAAAAAAATTATATGGGGGGGGGGAGGGGATTTGCAGAGGCAGGCAGGAGGGTATATTTATATTATGTACATATATCAAAAATTTCAGGGGGGATCGAACCTTGTTTCCCGCCTCCCCCCGGGCTACGGCCTTGTGCATATATACTTATCCAATTTAAATGTGTATAACAGGTTATTTTTTCAAGCACCGTCCAAAAAGTTGAATTAGGATTTTCTGATATCCATTGCGTACTGATGTGGGAAATATATAAGAATCGATGTGGGAATGCAACAATATTATTCCCGTTATTTCAGCCGAAATAAGTGACTTTGCATATAATTTAGATGCATATGCGAGGGGGTTGTTGCAAAAAAAATCATTACTTTTTCCGACTCTGGATGGCTCTCAGCTCTTTTCTCATAAGTGCTGAGTCTATAATCGAATTGAGAATAAATGGAGATCTAATCACGATGCTACCTAGGGCATAAAGTTTTTATAGCTTACCAGATACTTTTTTCACCCTTCCTCTTGAAACAACCTGTGTCGCTTAAACACGGATGGAGAAAATCAACTGCCTATGGCATCTATTTTCTACGAAAAAGGTCGACTGTGAGCGAGACTAAGATTAAAAGTTTTATTCGCCTGGGGGTGTAGGATGCGCGCGTGTTTACCGTTTCAGGGGTGAAAGATTTCTATCTCTTCGCTCGTCCGTTCGACGGATTCACCTTGCCGGGTATTTGCCCGAGTAATCTTTTTATCCGTTTCCACGCTTCGTACGGAGGCAGCACGAAGGAGCAATATCCTTCGCTGCCAGGCGCTCACGCTCACTTCCCTGGGGACGCTCGCTTCTCTATATAGAGTCCTTTTTTTGTCTATATCCGCTGTACCAAGCCTCCACCCCCTTCTACTTTTCTTCCTCTTTGCCTATCCCTCTCCCTCTCCCTTTGTTTCTCCTGTTTTACTTTTTCCCTTTTTTACTCTTCTAGTTTTTATTTTTCTTCCGCTCACTGAGTGACGCTGGCCGGATACGAATTAACCCCGACGGGCCCCCCATGAATAAAAGCTCTTAGGAGTTACCTCAATTCTGGTCTTGTATTGTCGGCACGTGCATGGAAAAATTTAGTTTTTTTCCAAATCGCTTCCGATTCTCCAGAGTTTCCGGAGCCAGCCTCCCGGTTTTTTTGTCTCTCGTCTTTCGTAAACATCAGAGCATTGAAATGCTTTCTAAAATTGATTTCAGGTACGGTGAGATCTTTATTTCAGTATTCACATTAGAAGTATAATAAAATTGAAAAAATTCATAATATATATATATATATATACATATATATATATACACAAAAAAACATGAAATCAAGCACTCCTCTTCGAAATATATTGTTGCGTATGCTTCAATGCTTTTCACTAGGATGGTCTAAATTTATGCATGTAA
>CAKNWW010300576.1:497-14421 GCA_932074435.1 Andricus kollari | reverse complement strand
CGGTTGTGTTCAAACAGATGATCCTTCCCGTTGGCCGAGTTCTGTCGCCAATCGAATTTCAGTGATCCAGCGAAGTCCTTTTTAAAATTTTTGACGCTACATCCCTACAAAGGAAAATTCAGATGTAATGCCACTAAATAAATGAATGGACTGTGCCAAAACGTAATCATCAAAATGGACACGAGACAGTCGACAGCCGACCCTTCCCTACTTCGATGTAGGACATGGCTTTTAGGACGGCCAATTGTCCTCCATGGCGGGCGGAACTAAAGTTTTCCTTATACATGGAAATTTATTGTGTGTGTCATGGCGGGCGGCACTAAACTCTTGACCTTCGTACGTGGAATTTATTTCGTTCGGTGAACGAGGCGGGCGGGATGTTAATAATTTATTTGATGTTATTGTTTCCCTTTGATTGACCTTCGGGCTTTATTGATCTTCGCATGGCATCCTCCCAATGCTTCTTCTCGTTTAAGGTTCCTTTTCTGTTTATGAGTTTTGGGAGCTACCTTTTGGCTTGTGTGGTGACTCATGTTGTCGCTTGACGGTGCCTTGGTGGGGGTCTGCCGGGCTCCCTTCTCAGAGAGAGTCAGTTGCTATCAATGCGTAGGCTGGTATGGCCATGTTTCCGTAGTTGCAACGATAAGTAATCAATTGTGCGTCTTCGAGATAACTCAAACATTCAAGTCCGTACATTAAAGTGAGTGGCTCTTCAAGTCCTAATTAACTGTTTAGTGATTTTCCGACTCGATCGTCTTCTCGTGTTGCGGGAAGTGACGAGTCGGATGACGTATCACCTCCGGTCGCGTCGGGATCGATCGTTCGGTGAACGATCGTGGTCGTAGCTTCCGGAGACTACATCTGTGCCAATTTTCACCAACAACCAAAACGTTTTTTTGGACACATCTTCATTGGATAGGACCGAGAACTCGTATCCTGAACCAAATCGATACAAGGTATCTAGAAGTGCAGGATCTCGGTGAGAAATTGTATGGTTCATTTTTCGTGGCCTTTAACATTGCTGAACATGATTCCTTCGCTATCCCACGCCAGACCGTGATTAATTCAAAACAGCGACTTAACTTGTTTTTCTATTTACGGAACTATTTGACGATATCAATAAAACAGAAAGAGTTTTATTAGAATTATTTTTATTTTTCTAATAACATCTTCACATGTGAAATATTTACCAAAAATTTATATTATATACTGTATATGGATATGTTCATTAAATTAGTAATAACAATAACAATAGTGGATCTTTAACGTAGTGTCTAAAAAAAGTTTACAAATTTGTTATTAACAGTTGATTACTTTAAAAGAACAAAAGTTTAAATACTGTAAAATAGTCAAATAATGGATTCTTTCATTAAGTTTGTTAAAAAATGATCAAATATTATCGATTCATAACAAGAATGTTATTGCTAAATAATTGCAAGGTAATTTCTTTAAACTACTTTCTTAAAAATCTATTTTTTTGTTGAACATTCATGATTCTAAACCAAAATTAATCTCTTTGGTTGAAAATTCAAAATTTTTCTTAAAAATGAGTTTTTTCCGTTGAGAATTAACTGTTTTAATTGCAAATGTGACTATTCCATTTTTTGTTTAAAATTGATATTTTTAATTAGAAATGTATCTTTTCTACTTGAAAATTAAACTATTCTGTTGAAAATTAGTATTTTTTATTTAATTAAATATATTCTATTGAAGTCGAAATAATTCTTGGTTAAAATATCAACTATTATACTTTTCGTTGTGAATTATTCTTTTTTGGTTAAATAAAATTCAACTACTTGATTGAAAGTTGGACCACTTTGAGAAAAATTCATTTTTTTTGGTCGAAGATTCATAATTTTAAATAATTTGATGTCAATTCTTATTTGGCGACTGGTCTAATATCAATATTTTTTTAATATTGATTTTATTCCTATGTTGTGAACAAATGACTCTCCAAATCCGCTGGGATCCGAACCCATGTTTTTCAGATTGCCTGTCTGATGTTCTTACCCACTAAGCTACGGAAAGATGAGATTTTTTTCTACACAGCCCCTACAAGAGAATTCCGACGTAATTCTTATACTTGTAGGATTCATTTTGTCGTAATGAGGTTATATATTTGTTGATGTTATGGTTTTGAACAGATAAATGCTGTGAATACATCATTTGATGTACATTCTTTTCTGGCTACTGGTTCAATAACAATATTTTTTAATAATAATTTTATTCCTGATTTGTGAAAAAATGACTCTCTAGCTCTGCTGGGATCCGAACCCAGGTTTTTCAGATTTCGGGCTGATGCTCTTACCCACTAAGCTACGGAGGGACGAGATTCTTTTCTTTTCTTTACTCTTTTCTTCACGTTGACTTCACTGTTAGAAAAAATAATCGCTCACTTCATACACAATATGTGCAAGTGATTTTACACACTTGTAAATGAAATTTTATATAAACGTGTATATTGAATGTAACATATATTTTATTACTTCTACAAATTTGTCTATCGGATATTTTTTGATTGGGTAAATATTCTTCGTTTTATTCGTGAAAAATACTGTTAAAAACGAAAATTTTAATTTTCCAACTAATTTTTGTATAGGGTGCGCACTTTTTTTCAATCATAAAAACAAGATAATGAAAATACGTATGTTTCAATACCAATGCATATTATTAGTTTTAATAATCTGAATTTATTGAAATGATACATTTTTCAGGGTAGCTGAGAATAAAATTTGATGCAAAATAAGGAAGCAATATTAAATTAATAATGATTAATAAAATTCGTACTTTATTTTGCAATATCTAAATAAGCAATCCCAGGCCGAGGTAAGACAATAAATGTAATATACATTTGATATAATAGTGTTGAACATAATGTAGAACAGTTCGCATTTTCGACAAAATCGAGTGCCAAGCACGAGATACGTGATGAGATTGTATTCACAGTCACCAAATTACAGTTGTCGATGCTTTGACCTTTAATTTTAAAAGGTCTGTGCACAAATCTGGGGGAAGTACAAAGACCAAGCCTGTAGCGCGAGGTAAATACATTATCGAGCGCGAAGTGCGAGAACCAACAGACGCGCTCAAACTTACGAGCGATGCGACCCACGCGCGACGATAATGTGCCCAGATTTTTTAGGTAAGAAAAGTGACGAAGAGATTGAAAATAGACAGTTCCTTAATTATGTAGAGAATGTGGGGTAAAACGATTATTGTAAATACGTTCGTAAAAAATAAAATTCGGACTGGAAAGGTTGTATAATACTGTGAAAAAATGGTTCAAGTTGGAAGGGAGAGTGATATCCGCTTCCACCTTGCTGTATGAGCACTGACATGAAAATTCTTTGATTACTTTTTGTTATTTGAGGTTCTGGTTGTGATTTTTTCAATGGAAAATGGTATTTTAAGCATTTCTATCAATGAAAAAATAAATCATTTTTAATAATGTAGTTATTTTTACGTCCAAAATCTTCAAATTATATATTATATATGCTGGAGTAATAGAAATCTTCTAACGTTTCGGTACTAACGCTGTACAATGGTCCTAAATCTGCATGAAATTTACTGAAAATCAATTTTTCGGGCAGCTGGATTTCAAATTTAAATTCCAAAATAAAAAAAAATAAAAATGGCAGCTTCAATATGCTGACAAAAAAAAAGGAAAAAATGATTCAATCGGAATGAAATTTACTGGACAGGGGTTTCCCGGGATGCAGATTTTTAATTCAAAATCCAAATGGTCAAAAACAAAATGATGGCTCCAGTGTGGCGCTCAAAAACTCAAAAAAAATGATCCGATCTAAAAAAAAATAAATTTACAGGGTTTTTTCGGCAGCTGACCTTTCGGCTAACCTGTGAATTCAATAGGCTCATTTTACTCAATAAATACTAGCATTGAATGTGTTTAAAATACGGAAAAGTACTCCTTTTTTAAAAGGAAGTGTGTATACAAAGAGAAAACCTGTTTACTTTAATAATTTTTAGGTAAAATACAATTTTCGAATATTCAGGTTAGCTTTGACTTTACCATTTAATATTGTTGATCAGTAAGATATAATGATTACTTGTTACTCGTGATGTGCAAAATAACTTGGGGTCGGGTATCGGGGTCGCAACGCGGACTGAAAATATAAAAGCCCAAGTTGGCCCGAAAACCCGAAGCAGCGCAAAAGTTCAATGTGAACAGTTTTACAATTTCCCGAACATTTCGATCATTTATGCTAAGTTACTATAAATTACCGCCAATGTTACGGGAAATTACCAGAAATTTTAGCATATTTTTTTATTAAATTTTTGGGCCAGTGTTCAGGATTTCGGGCCGGATTGCAAACCCGAAACCTGACCTGTCTAGACCCGACCCTTCGAGATCGGCGTTTTAAAAAAGTCACGCAACCCTACTTGTTACTCATAAACCCTTTTAAAATTAAATAGAACAATTTTGAGTTATTGATTTTTCTAAAAGAAAAATGTATTTGTACACAATTGTGCAAATTCACTAATCCGAATATCTTCGAAGGCTCAGGCGAATATCTTTATACGCAGATGAATTATTTTTCGAAATACTATTCCTTTGAGAAGTAAATGTGCACAATAGTTTAGGTTTATTTCTACCCTTTAATATTACTTAAATTGTAACTTTCAATAGTTTTTTAACTTGTTCGAGCTTGCTTTTCCAAATAAAATATGTAAATATGACCATAACAGCCGAAATGTGAAAATCGAGGGACATTATATACTGAAGCCTATAACTTTGTTCAAATTTTAACGAACTAAAGATTGTCTTTGATAAATATGATTCCGGTTTACTAAACTTGAAATTTGAGAGAAACTAATCCTGGCCTATCCTCTTTAACTTAATTAAGAATCAGATTAAAACATATCAATGCATATCACGTATCTACATTGTTTGTATTTTTATAATTTCGGTTTCTTAAATATAATTTAAATATTATATATTTTCATACATTATGGAGAAGAATAAAAACAACTGCAGAATATAATTTGCTAAAAATGATTCATTACTTTTCGAAATCCACGTGAAACATTCCAATATACTTGGGAACAAAGGTTCAATAAACATCAATTGTTTATTTTATCTTATCGCTATTAATAATAAATTTGTCAGCATTCATTTTAAATACAGTTGTATACTAAAGTTTAAGCTTTTTTTGTACGAAAAATAAAATGCTATCATGTCACCAAACAAATAATGATTTCTCATTATTGAATCTAAAATATTTTATCTACCTTAGTGTAAGATAAATAGATTTTAATGAAATACAAATAATGTAGAATGAAGATTGAGATAGGAGTTAGTAAAATATGTACTGAAACATTTTGAAGAACATTTATTAGTTAGACTCTTATCGATATTCTTCATAAGTTTCCCTAATTTTAATAAAATGAGAATCGTGACTGGTATTATGTGCTTCATCATAGCGGTTTTTCCCAATCCTATTAGTAAATATCATATCTGTAATTTAAAGAGCATTATTAATTGCATTATGCTTATTTTCTATTCGAAACCGTTCAAATTAAAATATCTCTTTTTGAACACATTTTTCTTGAATTTCTCTGATCTATCAATTAATTTTTGTTTGTAAAAAAGCTATGATTTATTGAATGAAATTTAAAATTAATGGAATAATGAATTTCCTACTCATGTTTTTTCTTTTGCAGCATTAGCTCGACCACACAAAGATGACGCAGTCCATCCTCTTCCCATTCAACTTCATGTTTACCATTTCGAAAATGTTTTTGGACCTCGGGGTCTCATAAGAGGCGTTTGGAATGTTGGAACACATAAGGAAATGAATCAAGAGTACATCATAGGAGTAATGATGGATAAATTTTTGTGTCCAATCGTGGATTCTAATGCGGATCATCATAATAACTTAGGAAGAGTTAGAGTACGCATAGATGGCGATCACGCCCGCGTGTTTGAACCAATATTGAAAGAGGATCCTCTAAACAAGCTTTTCTACAGAGAATTCGGGCCGCATAACATTCGTGGTGCTCAAATACACATAGAATAAAACTTGAGGCAAAAAAATTTTTCAAAAAACGCTTCTTTGCTTTTCGGAATCCACGTGAAACATTTTGTTAAACGTAATTGCAAAGAAAAGTTTAATAAACATAATTCATTTATTTTACCTTCTCGTTATTACTGATCCTTTTGTCCGCATTCAATTTAAATACAATTGTTTGCTAAAGTTTAAACATTTTTTGTACGAAAAATAGAATTTTATCATGTCTTTGAACAAATATTGTTCTTTCCATCACGTGATAATTAATTTCAGTCACTCTAAATTTGAAATGACAATGTCTTAAATCTAAACTATTTTTTCGACTATAGTGTGAAAGAAACATATAAATGAAATACAAATAGTTTAGAACGAGGAAAGGCATAGCGATTAGTATAATATGTAGATAATAAAATAGTATGTATAATTTAAAATATATAATTAATTGCAGCACATTTATTCCCTGTTCGAAATCCTTAAAATTGAAGTATATCTTTTCGGACTCATTTTTATTTAATTTCTCTAATCTATCAATTAATTCATCCTTCTCGAGGATTTTTCAACTTTACCTTAAATTTTAGTAGCAGGCTTTTGGTATGCATTAACAAATAAAGAAATGAATCAAGAGTATATCATTGAAGTAATCATATAGGGAACTTTGTTTCCATTTATGGCTAATAGGCAACTCCTTATAATAACTAGGAAAGAGTTAAATGAGCGTAAACTGAAACAATGCACTGATAGAAATAATAATGTTGATTTAACCATATGATCGTTGGTTGAAAAATTACGAGTATATTTATAATATAATACGTGTACTTCAATGATAAAGAGTAGGAAATGCCCTTACTGAAATATGGTAAATACAAGTTACTTATATTTGTGGTACAAAAATGTAATATATGTGTTGCTATTGTATGAAATGTGTAATTCTATTAAACACTTGCTTAAGGGAACTATCTCTGAAATGTTGTCGTTTAGCAATACCCTTTGTATGACTGATTTACCCGACTCGCTTTGTTTACTTTACAACAGGCGCATCTTGATCGCGCCTGCGCGTCTACTTTCGTAAGCAACAAGAATCGGATGGCCAAAACAGACATCCTATATGGCTGTATCAATATCTGCAATAAAATAGAGTTAATTTAATCATAAATATTGTTGTACCACTTATTCATTTCTATCAGTGTGACAAGGAGGTTTTATCAATATCAGAAGAGGATCATTTGAATCATCTGTTCTACGAGTAATTTGGGGCAAAAAACGTGCGTGCTGCCGAGCTACCGTGATCATGATGGCGGTTCCTCCAGGGCGAGGCTTTTCCATTGCACTACGGTTAAGCTGACTCTTGCGAATATCCCTAATGTGGATATCTCGGGCGTATGATTTTTGTTATTTGGGACTGCGTACGCGCTGTCCCGGATCCTTCGGTTTCGGTTTCGATTCCTTAAGAATTGAACCGAAAGGCCTATGACGAAGCCACCGAACGCGTCCTCGGGTTGCGGATAGAGGGTCTCTGTACCAAGGGTTTCTGCTGAATATGGTTACAATAATTAATAAGCAGTCGCGGACAATTATCCAGGGATGGTCCCGAAGGAATAAACCCTAAGCGGAGGCGTGACAACCGCGCTGAAAGCTGAATGGCACCTGGTTGAGGTGTCTCAAACAGAACCGTAACTAGTCTTCATTGCCACGGGATAGTATTGGGTTAATTTGGTCCCGTTTGCGCCCCCTCGCGACCGGCGCCCGGTGCGGGGGCACCGACGGCACGACCCTAGTTACGGCTCTGGTCTGAAACGGTGACTCTGGGATAACGGGCGACCTCTCAGAGTATGCAGTCTTATCCTTGCATGCGGGGCTCTACAAGGATGGACGAAACCTTCTCCCTAGATTCTCGTGAGAACAACAATGACAACACCAAAAATAGTTGTAGTAAGTGCGGTTCAAAACGATCGAACGCGCAGGGCTCCCGACAGTGGGTCGGAAAACAATGCCGACTATCCTAGAGTTGGGGGAGCCAATCAAGACGAGGTCAATGCGATTGACCGGCAGAATCTCGTTACTTTTAAGTGGACGAATCGACTCAGGGACAAGCTGCTGGAGTGCTATGATACCAGTATGGCCCCTGAACGGAAAGGTTACATGGCACGACTGCATACTCTGTGGTGCGAGAAACACCCAGAGCTCTCGCATTTTTCGCATAAACGTCTGGGAAACTGTGCCGAGGAACTCCGAAAAAGGGGTTATATAAGCGGAGCGCCTACTCAATTACAGCCAGAAGAAGCCGGCAACAGAGAAAGAGAGGCGACACTGAGACGAACCAAGAGCAGACATCTAATACAGGAAGAGCGACGCTTCAGGACCCGGAGAAACATCAACATTCAGGTTTCTCTCAAGCCCAAAGGTCTGGCTGAACTGGATGACGAGCTTCGTGGAGATTTTTCCGAAGATCTCATCAACTCAGCATAAAGATAGACAGGGCCAGACAGTACGCGTCCTACATTCAGTATGTTATTGACTACATAACATCTGGCAGGACTTTCACTGCCAAGGTTCGACAGTTCGCGCGCGAGCTGCGGATCTGTCATCACACACTTAACAAGTCAAAGCTACTGACAATCAGGCAGCATATTGTTGACAGAATACGAGTACTATCTAACGCTAGGAGAAGTCTGGAGCGGAGAGAGAGGTGGGTTAGAGAAAATCAACAGTTTTTGTCAGACCCATCTCGACTCTTCCAAGACCCTCCAGTTACTGTCGACCACCCGCCCACACCAGAGGAGGTCGAGGCATTTTGAAAAGAAGTCTACGAAGTCCAGCATCCACTGAAAGAACACTCGAAGAATATAAATAGCTTCAAGGAGCTGTACAGTGCCCTCATAACACCTGAGGAGGAATGCCCACCTATCACTACCGGGGAGATGAAAAACGTATTAAGAGGCATGAAGAACTATTCCGCTCCGGGATCAGATGGTATCAAGACCTTCTGGTGGAAGAAGTTTCCTTCAAACCACCAGCAACTGGCCCGCATTTTCACCTCATATCTAAAGTCGGAAGAGCCTATTCCGGAGTGGTTGGTAGAAGGGCGCACAGTGCTCCTGCCGAAGACGGGCAACTTAGCTGACCCTAAAAATTACAGGCCAATAACTTGTTTGAACACAATGTATAAGATCTTCACAGCTATCCTAAATGCTAGGATTGTTCGGATAATTAGACCTGTGTGGCGAGAGATGTACGAACAACGTGGCTCAAAGAAAGGCGTAGCAGGATTCCGGGAGAACCTGCTCATAGATAGATGTGTCTGTAAAGATGCAGCATTCTATCAGCGTTACCTATCGATGGCCATCCACACATCGTGAGGTGCATAGATAGATTGATACCGCTTTGGAAAACCAGATTTACTATCTCATCTGGAAAACGTCGTGTGATCACTAACAGTGTCACCTTTCAGAGAGATGTGTTTCAGGGTGACACCATGAGCCCTCTTCTCTTTTGCCTGACATTATTGCCACTATCTCTCGCACTTCGCCATTCCGAAGGGTACCTCTGCGGAAAACCTGGAAATCAAAAGCATAAAGTCACTCATGTATTTTACATGGATGATTTTAAGATCTATGCTAAAAATCAAGAGAAACTACATATAGCTCTAGACATTGTCAAAAAGTACACTCAAGAAATTGGAATGGAGTAAAGGCTAGAAAAATGCGCCAAGGTTTATTCGAAGAAAGGAAAACTTAATGGAATCCCGGAAGACCCTGAGCTCGTCGGCAGAAGCGCTATACGACACCTTGTCGCTGGAGAGACCTATACATACCTGGGCGTGCCACAGAGCCGCATTCAGGACGTGACATCTATCAAGGATATTCTCCGATGCAGATACAAACGTCTCATTCGTCCCAGTAGTACTCTATTCATTTGAAGTTGTTCCATGGACGAAGGACGAGCTCAGATCCCTCGATATCGGGTCCCGAAAGGTTATGCACATGCGCAAAAGCATGCACCTTAAATCTTCTGTTCCGCGACTTTACATCACACGCCGTCAAGGTGGTCGCGGAATACTAAATCTTGAATGTCTTCAGAACAGTATTATTTTGGGTACAGCACATATAGTCGAAAATAGACAAGACCCTCTTCTTAAAATGGTCAGGGAACACAAAGAAGTGGGCAAAGGGGCGTTTCTCTACAAAGCAGCGGAGGAGGCTGCTGAAACACTCGGCCTTGACTTCAATATCAGGGATGAGCAAAGTACATCAAATCTTATTCATCTCGAGCACTCACTCCTGAAGGCCCGGAGCGGGTGCAATTTTTCAGATTAGCACATGCTCCCAGCGAAATCCTGCGGTTGTTTATTATGACAAAAAAAATAATCTACCGGATCTCACTTTTATTTGAAAACATTTGTCAATAGCATTTTCAATGTTTAATAGAAAAAAATTAAATGCTATCAAAAATTGGTTCGAGAAGATTTTTTAGGCTTCTTAAAAAGGAACAATAGCCTTTTTAAACTTTTTTTGTATTTCGCATTGTTTGGCTGATTTGCGAAAATGTACGATGTATCTAGACTCACAGAAATTATCTGTACTACACTCATTGAATGTCGGTTAACCGCCTTGATTTCCATTTTTTCCATGCAGTCAGTTTGGGTGAGCCAATATTTTATCGTGAACATGTTTAAATAAAAGAATTAATTTTTTGCAAAGTTATGTTACAGTTTGATCAAACTTAAGCCAACCCGATTTAAACAGGCACATATTCGTAATCGCATTTGTTTCTTTTGAACGATCGAAGTTGAGTGAAGTTACCGTGGTAGGAGAAATACTTGCCGGGGTTTCACGCACACTTACCCCTATAGCTGTTCACGTACACTTGCAACTATAGCTGTTCAGTACACGCAATTTCAATGTCCTGTTGTACCCAAAATCAAAGATATATCCTTGTAAAAATACGCACAAGGCCCAAAAACTTTTTGGACTTTTGGAATTGATTTTGTTTTTCCTATCCACCGCTGCAAGAAACGAAGGAACGCTTGGTACACATTGTATACGTACATTACACTGAGAATTAACCCGAACGCGCGCATCCTAGGATCGCTCATACGTTTGGATGATTTTGAAGATCAAAAGTCCGATTTTTCAATTCCAAATCTTTCAAATTCAAAAAATTCCGCATAATAATCATCAGAATTACCAAATTTTTAATTGTAAAACTTAAAACCAGCATAATTTTTAATTGCGAACTATCCAAATTAAAAACTCCTTAATTGTAAAGATTTACAATTCAAAGTTCTACCATTTGAAGAGTTACAATTTTCAATTCTTGAATTTCGTAAATATAGAATTGAAAATTATTAAATTTTAAAGACATATATTCAAAAGAAATGTAATTTTGAACTTTTTTTTGGAAAAGTTCAATTCTGAAGATTTATCATTAAGAAAATTTACAGTTGAAGGTTCATTAATTATGAATTTTTATCCTTTAAAATGACATAATTTTGAACTTTTTTTGAAAAGATTTAGAATGGAAATGTATTCACTATTATAGTTTTGCAATTGAAAATGCAGCAATTCTAAACAGTACAAATAAAAAGCGTTGAATTATTATCTTTTGTAAATGCTCATAATTTTTTACATATGTAATCTATATTTCTTCACATAGAAAAGTACTGATAATTAAGGTGTCTCTGGTAATAAGCAACTAAATTTGTATTAAATAAGACATAGCTGGAAATACAGTGAAGTTTCACGTATTTTCCGTCTCCTCTATTTCACCACCTCCGTACACGGTTATTTCCACTTGCACAGTTCCGGCACCTCCCACCACGGTCATGTACACACCCCTCGCGTTAGTGGCTGACCAATTAAAAAAGAGGCCCGAAGAGCGGGAAGCCCTCTTTGGTTTGAATTGAGTATTTTAGCATGACGTCATGGGAATCCGTACACCTTTTTCGAGAAAATATTCTAAACGTAAAACTAAGTCAGAAATGAACAGTCTGGGATCCGACGAGCAGAGCGCGTGTCCATTTCAGGTCCGTGAAATTTCATGATTGATTCTTATGCAGACTGTTCTCATGATTCCGAATATATCGGGTGCACATAGCAAATCCCCGGTCGTTTTGTTGTTATTTGACATTTTCTGTGCTTAAATAAAAAGTTTCGTATCTCGGAATGTTTTAAAAGTTTTGAAAATATTTTGTAATAATCATTTGAAGAAGCTTGGTATGCACAAACTTTATCAATGGTGTATTTTCATGTAATTGGTATTTTCGAGAAAACAATAAAATAGCGTTTTAGTGAAAAAAAATTTCTACAGTGTATTTTTTCTTATTTCACCATTCTTGTTTTTAATCATATAGCACTCGCCGAGACGAAGACAATTTCTTTTAAAATTTTTTCAATTGGACTATTAGTTTAATTTTTACACAATTCGAAATACATACAAACTTTTCACGCCTGTGTCTGCTTGTGTGCGAGGGTTTGGTCGAGGTTTCAAACCTGCAGCATCCAAACCCCCCGCTGTCACGATTCGATGGTGTTACTAATGTTCTTACACACAGGTGTGAAAAGTTTGTATTTATTTCGAATTGTGTAAAAATTAAACTAGTAGTCCAATTTAGAAAATTTCAAAACAAATTGTCTTCGTCTCTGCGAGTACTATATGATTAAAAAAAATAAATGTGAAATACAGTGAAATCTCGCCTTTTTCCTGACCTTGAAACAAAACGATTCTTTTATTTCTGAGCTGGAGGGGGCCCCACACTTACCGCGAGTGGACAGGTTATGTTTATCAACGACGTTCATTGGCTGCCCCGTTCTTGTATCGATGCGCCGCCTGGCGCTACTTTTTCAGTCGAAAAGCGCGGGTAATTTGAAGTCAATAATAAATACTATCAATTATAATTCAAATAAATACACTCAACATTCCTAGAATTGTTGGCCCACGCAGTTTCTCATCGCGTAGAGCGAGAGACAGTTGCGACTCTCGCCTCGGAAGGGTCGAGTGCGCGAGTAGTCAGTCGCGTATATTACGCAATATGATGAATTCCAAGTGAAAACGGTTCAGGTGGTCTCGGCTTATTGCGCAGTTGAAAAGTCGCAGTCCGTTAGTGTTTTCCAAGTGTCTTTCAAGTGTTTTCGTTGGCGTACGGCAATTTGCCAAGTAAAAATCAATATTATAGAACCAAAAAACGACTCAAATATTTCATGGAATAGTGAGTTTTGTAGCATGACGTCGATGGGTGGAAATGCCAGCCTTCAGGAAGTTTAGTACATGGTACTGCAACTGCATACGATTTTTTGGCGAAAATCGCCGAAACGCATAGGTAAGTTATAAAGTTCTGCATAGTAATCTTTTCAAGTGTAGAATGCATTTCCGCAATTCTGTTTCTTCATCCTTTTATCGGTTGAAGACCTTTCAATTTCACGAAATACAAGCAAATGTCCGAAATTTGAGGTTAGAGTACCACTAACCTGACATTTAGGATATTTTATTTCATTTCGTGAAACTGAAAGGTAGTGAATCGACAAAAGAATGGAACATGACTGAGAAAATAGATTCCACGCTTGAGAAATATTACTATTTGTACATTTATGACTTTTACGTTTATAATGTTTTCTTGAAAACGTCGTGAGACGTATTCCCATGACGTCGTGAAAAAATACTCCCACCGTGGTGGGAGTTGCCGAAACTGCGCAAATGGAAATAACCGTCTACAGCCGACGGGAAATAGTGGTGACAGGAATTAAAGGAGACAGAAATATGTGAGACTACACTGTAATAAAAAATACTCTGTAGAAATGGGTTTTCATTAAAAAGCTATTTTTTTCTCTAAAAATATAAATTAAATCAACATACACGATGGATAAAATTTGTACATAGCACACTTTTTCAAATGATTATGA
>CAKNWW010300562.1:0-10202 GCA_932074435.1 Andricus kollari | reverse complement strand
GGGGGGGGGGTGAAAAATGGTTGCCCGCAACGATTTTTTCGGATCATAAAGGGGTTGTATTGGTTGATTTTCTTTACGAGAGGAAGACGGTAAAGGCTGAGTGCTGCAAGCTTTTGGACAAAGCTAAGGCAGCCTACAAGTCCAAAGGATGGGGCACTCCCCTCAGTAGTACGCTAGGCCTCATACTGCGACTCTAACTCAAGCAAAAGTGCAGCCACTGCACTGGATTTTTCTCGAACATCCTGCCTATATCCCTGATCTCTTCCCCTGTGACTACCATTTGTTTGGAAATTCATAAGCTACCAATCCGATGGCAAAAGTGCCTTAATTTTAGTGGAATGTGTGTGGAAAGTAATAATTGTGTACCTTGGAAGAATTCTGATTAAATAAAAGTTATTTAAATAATCCGGCTTTTATTTGACTGTCCTCCGTATTTGGTCTTGATTTTATCTTTTGACCAAACAATTGACATCTGTTAAGTATTAAAGTTTTACAATCGATAAAACCTGCAATTTTGGAATAATTGATTTTTAAATTGAAAATTCGGATCCTGTCGCTTTCAACAACTACAGGCATATAAAATTTTTCATAAAAAGATTAAAACTGTCATTTTCTACAAGTATCTAGTGAACTGTTGGAGATAGGAAAAAATGGACAACATGTTTAGATTCGCCATCCAAAGAACATAATTATTGCAGGTAAACAAACTTATTAATGCATAAAATAATAAATTCCATTAAGATAAATAATATAAGCATTCTGTGAAATTTAAAGCGGATTAGTGATGACCATCAGAGGCCTGAGGTGTATGGTTTCTTCTCACGAGCTAGACATACAGAATAACTCAAAATTGTCTTGGATTAGACTTTACCTAAAACAAAATCAAGTCCCAATAAGACTTTCGAACTTCTTAAAATAAGATGTATTTTTGTTTAATAAGTCTCGCAATTTCATATCGTTTAAAAAACTTACACCTGAGAATGAATCTGCTTTAAAAAATAAATTTATATGTTTTTCTCTTCTTTCCATACGAAACATTTTTGAGGTTATATAATCAAAAATATCTTGAGGGATAGGTGCATGACGTTTGAACACCTGCATTCAATAGCATTCCACTTGTTCACATTGCTGTGTATGATATATAAGGTCGGTATATATTGCACGATGTTTTGAAATTCGTGAATGCAATCAGGAACGATTTCTAGAATCCAGTGAAAATTTTAAATGCACTGTATTATACTCGTACTCTGTCTGAATATTACTGTCGTAATATTTCACTGGCTTTCAGATCTATGTTGAAAATTATTTTCAACGTTTCTTCTATAAAAGTTGTAGCTAATTTTTTGGACAAATCAAGATTTCGCTTTTACTGAATGTCCAATTTTGAGCCCAAATTCGTATTTCGCGACTCGACCCCCCCCCCCCCTTATAATGATCTGGATGAAAATGTACCTATTAAAATTTTTTTTGAAAATTTAGGTCAGTTTCAAAAATTCAGACCCCAATTTCGGATTCTGCGACTCATGCAACTCGTCACTAACGACCTTTATGGAAATCCGCGAATTTATTGCACTTTTCCAAAAATTATATCGCTATTTTGAATATCAACCCCAAAAAATAAGCCTAAATTAAGGTACGTGATGGATAGATTTAATGCACCTTTCCTCGGCCCGATTTGAGTCGGGCTGGTCTTCTTTATAAGACTTTTTTCTATGTGTGTGGAAACCACGAAAGTGTTAAGGATTCATTATTTTGTAGCCTTGTATTGCCTGAATTATGTGGGAATTTCATTCCCACTGCATCGAAACCCCACGCTATCTGTGATATTCGAGATTCAATTTCCAGGAACCTGTAGGTGTTTGATCTAAAGGAGCACATTTAAAACTCGAGCAACCTGTTGTCGTGCGAGTTTTCTGTGGCTAAGCCTTTGTCTGATGTTAGCGCCTCGGTCAACAAGAAGCTAAATCCCGCGCGCCTCGAAATTGTGTTTGGTAAATCCCTTATAAGCCTATAGGTAACATGATTCAGCGTGGTATAGGTCAGATTTAGGCCGCCTTTGATATTCAAATCGACTGGCGCGAGAGTCCGACCACACAGGAATTTACACGTTGTGCACCTTCCGTCTGCAACGTTTCGATTCCGCCTGCTTCGCTATACCTCCTACATACCTGGCCAAAGATAAAAGTATGCCGAGCCGTGGAAAGTTATGAGCAAATCCGCCGCCTCGACGACACACTCTTCTATCCCTCGGCTCTTGTTCCTCTCACACAGTTTTAGTCTCAAAAATATTTCCGAAAAGATATTTGACATATACATATGTATGTAGGATGCATAAAAAAGGACACAATTGAACATTTTATTAGTTCCATCAACTACCACTTTTCAATTATACTTTATACTGCTTCTGCAAAGAGAGGGGTGAAAAACTTTTACTTTTACATACTTTGTAAATAGTTGCTTTTGTGAGTGTGTTGCAAGAACACGGTATTTTACGTGAAATAAGTCTACATTTTTGGGCTCATTTAACAGGAAAGTTGATATAGTTTTCATAACAGATACTTCTAAAAGAAAAAAAGTCTGACGATGTAAATTCATGAAGTGAATTAAAAACATTTACGAATAATTTAAATTGAACATGTGGAACAGTGGATGTTAAAATGTAGTACACAGCCATCCGAAACGTTATTATTATTATATTTGTTTAAGCTTTACCTTGGGTGATCCCGTGCTTTTCATCATCAGTAATGGTCTAAGTTAAGTGCCTGGTGAGTTAAAGATGTTTTGAATGTAAAACGACGTTATTATTATTATATTTTTTATAATAAAACATTCTTAAAAAATGAGGATACTCATTTTTCTTTCAAGCTTAAGATGGTTACAGCCCAATATGTCAAAGGCATTTTTATTAGAGTTCAATTTCTTTCTGTTTCGAAAAGTTTGCACGCAGCTGTTCAGGTATATATTATCAGTCATGGACGAATTTTTGTAATTCAATCAAGTGATCTGGTAAGAGAAGTATGCCCAATGTGACATATTGGGCAAAGCCTGGTTTGTTACCACACTATCCATGGACTGGGTTGTAGCCAAGTGCATGATTGGGGGACCTACAGCTTAAGGTGGGATCCGAACCACCAGAATCTCAATAAAAGTACATAGACGATTTCCAGAAGTACCAGCTCAGGGATCGAACCCCGGACCTCTAACGTGAAGTCCGATCCCTTAACCGCCTGAACCACTGAGGCTTATTTTGTTATTATATTTTTTAAACAATTGGTTAAGAAACCACCACACCGTCCCATTGGGTGTAACTGCCATCTATAAAAATGACACTGGCTTCTAGTAGAACCGCAGAATATCACACCTATGGCCACGTCTCCGAGAGTGAAATGGGTATATAGTACACATATATTATATACATTACGACATTAACATCCACGTACCTTCTAAGCACCAAGATCTAGCTGAAATGGGTGCCTAACTTCGTGAGGATATCTAGGAGGTGTCGGACCTCTGAATCATCAATTGCTCAGTTTATGTTGCGGCGAGAGAGACTACATAACATCTAGTAGGCCGTTTACAGAAAGGACCTGACAGTTGACACAATACGGATGTTATCTGACGCTAAGAATATTATCCGCTTCAAGGAGCTTTGCAACAACCTCATAACATCTGAAGATGAATGTCCATCAATCACTGCCGAAGTGGTAAAAAAAAGCACTTAGGGGCGCGAAGAACTTCTCCGCTGCAGCACCAGATGATGTCGCGAACTTCTGGTGTAAGAAGTTTACTTCGACACACCAACATTTGGCCCGCATCTTCACCTCATATTTAAAGTCGAAGATGCCCATTCCGTAATCGCTGGCGTTAGGACGCACTGTACTTCTACCGAAGAAAGGCGACTTGTTTAGCCCACGGAACTACAGGCCAATAAATTGTCTGTACAAGCTGTATAAGATCTTTACAACTATCCTGAATGACAGTATTGTTCGGAGAATTGAGCCTGTGTGGCAAGAGATGTACGAGCAAGGTGGTACGAAAAAAGGTGTAGCGGGCTGACGAGAGCTCCTGCCAATTGACAGGTGCGTCTTCAAAGAAGCAGCAATCCACCAGGCAGCGCTGCGTCTCGATGACCTGGATTGTCTACCGGAAAGCTTTCGATTCATCCTCTTATAGAATTATCATCTGTCTGCTGATAAGCTTGAAGGTTCCACCACATATAGTGTGGGAACTGTGTCATGATTCATACCCAGACCTATACATACCTAGGCGTACCTGATAGCCGCATTCTGGAACTAACATTAGTAAAGGAGTCTTTGCGAAGTAGATAGAAACGTATCCTTTGAAAGATTTGGTCTTCCCATCTATTGGCGTTCAACAAGGTATCTACGACTAACATGGTTGCCGTCCCGGTCTACTCTACTCGTTCGGGGTAGTTCCATGGGCGAAGCACGAGCTTACAGCCCTCGATATCGTCACGCGTAAGATCATGCATATGCAGAAGAGCTTGCGTATCAATTCGACCGTTCCAAGATTATACATCCCACTTCGTCAAAGCGGTCGCGAACTTCTAACTCTCCAATGTCTTATAACCGAATTATCCTGAGAGCAATTTACATCGTCTAGATCCAGATATATTGTGCCTTTCGATTTTTGTGCATGACGCATTGTGTATGTATGACGCATTCTGCCTTTGGATGTAGGTCGTTATCGTATGCTAGAGTAAAAACGACACCGACTTGCCATGCCAACATGAAACCCTTCATGCCCGACTTCAATCCGGGTGATTTAAGGAAAGCAAACTTGATCCTCCAAGCAAATTGATCCTCCACATTTCTGTGGAAGATGCCGTTTATCCTCTTGACCCTTCGCCTTCATGCTTTCTAAATCCGGGCCTTTAGGAGTGAGCACTCGAGATGGATAAGATTATAATATATATATTTTTTATTATATATAGTATAATTCTGTTGTGAACACATTCAAGATTCAGTATTCCACGACCACCTTGACGGTGTGAGATGTAGAGTCGCGGAACAGAAGACTTAAGTTGCATGCTTTTGTTCATGTGCATAAGCTTTCGTGATCCGATATCAAGGGACCTGAGCTCGTCCTTCGTCGATGGAACCACTCCAAATGAATAGGGTACTACCGTGACGCCAAGCATGTTCGTTGCAGATACTTTGTTCCTCGCCGACAGTTCGGAAGACCAAATCCGCCAGATGAGACGTTTCTATCTGCTTCGGAGAGTATCCTTTATAGACGTTACGTTCTGAATGTGGCTCTGTGGGACGCCCAGGTAAGTATAGGTCTCTTCAGCGTTAAGTTCGAATATAGCGCTTCTATCGACGAGCTCAGGGTCTTCGGGGATTAAGATAATCTTAAGATAATCCATGTTAAATACATGAGTGATCTTATGCTTTCGATTTCCAGGTATGCCGCAAAAGTACCCTTCGGAATGGCGAAGTGCGAGAGATAGTGGCAATAATGTGTGGCAAAAGAGGAGTGGGCTCTTGGTGTCGGCCCGAAAGACACCTCTCTGAAAGCTGACGGTGATAGTTATCACACTATGTTTTCCAGATGAGATAGCAAATATGGTTTTCCAAAGCGGCATAAATCTCTCAAATCCTATCATTTAAGATAGCTGTGAAGATCTTATACAGTGTGTTCAGACAAGTGTCTTCGGGACAGCTAAGTTGCCCATCTTTGGAAGGATTACTGTGCGCCCTTCCACGAACCACTCCGGAATAGGCTCTTCCGACTTTGGATATGAGGTGAAGATTCGGGCCAGATGCTGGCGGGTTTAAGTAACCTTCTTGTACCAGAAGTTCTTGATACCATCTGGTCCCGGAGCGGAATTGTTCTTCATGCCTTTTAATACTTTTTCCACCTCCTCGGTAGTGATAGGTGGGCATTCTTCCTCGGGTATTATGAGGGCAGTGCACAGCTCCTTGAAGCTATTTATGTTCTTTGAACCTTCCTTAACACCACATGTACCGGGCGGGGTCAATTGACCCCTTTACATTTTTAAAGT
Organism: Andricus kollari; assembly: GCA_932074435.1. Classification (NCBI taxonomy): domain Eukaryota; kingdom Metazoa; phylum Arthropoda; class Insecta; order Hymenoptera; family Cynipidae; genus Andricus; species Andricus kollari. The sequence goes on along the minus strand of CAKNWW010300562.1, from coordinate 4,174 downwards.
GGTAAATCTCCGCTGCGGTTGCTTGCAGAGAGATGGCGTTTTGTGACTTTTAATTATTTATAAATAGGAGTATTTGACTTACCTCCTGCAAAATATGTGATTTGCACCAAAGAAAGGATTTTATTTGCATACTCACTGCTTTGTTGTACTTTTTCATGCTTCACTACTCTTCCCCACTTATATTAACGATGTTATATTAATATAGCATACTTTTATCATTAACTTTTGAAGTTAGAAACTGTTTAAAATCATTATTTGAAACCCAACGCAGGTAGTGATCAATTGACCCCTCGCGGTAACTAAAGGTGGCAAAAAATACCGGTACTTCTAGTGTTAAGTGGATGCTGGACATCTCTCCAAAATGCTTCGACCTCCTTTGGTTTGGGCAGATGGTCGAGAGTAACTGGAGGATCTTGGAAGATTCGAGATGGGTCAAGAGAAAAACTGTTGGTTTTCTCTGACCCGCCTCTCCCTCTGCTCTAGACTTCTTCTAGGGTCAGATAGTACCCGTATTCTTTCAACAATATGCTGTTTGGTGGTCAGCAGCTTTGATTTGTAAAGTGTGTGATAACGGATCCGCAGTGAAATTCCTGCCAGATTGTATGTATTCAACTACACAGTGAATACGAGACGCGTACTGTCTTGCCCAGCCTATCTTTGTGATGAGTTGATACATTCGTCTTTTGGTCTTATGATGAGTCGTTGGTTTTGTTTCACGGTTTGCATTCGGCAGAGCTCTCGCTGCATTATACTCACCATAGGTCATAGTCAGTTTACGTCGTAGATATACATATGTGTATGCATGCATATATATACATATATACATATGTATACTTAAATCGGTTTAGTTTTTATTTTTGGGCGTCAGCCAGGCCCTTAGTTAAACGAAAAAAAGGAATCACTCATCAAACCGACAAATTTAAGAAGCAAGAAAATGTAAACTAAAACCTAAAAAAAAGAAGCTAAGGAAGCAAGGAATCTCAGGGGCAGTTCTTTAAATCGCAACAGCCATTTCAAGCCACAAAGTAATGTTATAGCTTGGCATTTATTGATGACAAAAAAAATATTAATGATTTTTAGTGTTAACAAGAACGTTAATATAATTTCGCGACAAATCCTACGTGACTCTACCACTAGAATTACTCGAAAACTACCAATTAGGGTTAAAACCGAATAAAGATTCTTAAGCGACCACGTGGTCGATGGCACGAAATCCGGTACAAGGCATCATTATCTGCGGAATGAGGACACTATAAATTTTACCGCGAAATCATCTTAGAAGCTACGCACTGACTCTACTTTAAACACTCTACGTGAATCGTGAAAATCATACCAAAAGAGACAATTGATGAAAAAAAGGAATAAAATACAAGAGTGCTCAATAGGATAAAAAGATAGGGGACCAAGCGAGGCAATGGGTCTATTAATCTCCAGTTCTATTATTATTGATCCAATCGATCCAAATAACTGTAGCTTACGCAAAGGCGCGTTCACAAAACATGAGTCACAGCGCAACTACTGAGAAAACTACGAACTAAATAATGACTAACTAGAACTATGAATTATCTTTTGTAACGATCTATATACAGGGTGTTTTTTTTAACTTGAGACATCAAAATATCTCAAAAAATACGCATCCTATGAAAAAATATCCGCAATCAAAACTTTTTATTTTCGAGGGAGAAAAGCGACTTTAAGCAAATTTACCCCACACCACCCCCCCGGGAGGTAGGAGGGGGGGGTAACTTTGTACTTTGGAATGGGAACCCCAATTTTTTATCACAGATTCAGATTCTCCTTCGTAAAATACGTCAGTTTTATTCGAAAAATTTTTTTCGATTCGCGAAGAAAAATCCCACCCCCAATGTCTCCTGGGGGGTGGGGGAAATTTTGTTCAAAGTCGCTTTTCCCTCTCTAAAATAAAAAGTTTTGATTACGGATTTTGTTGTAATAGGATGCGTATGATTTTTAGATATTTCGATGTCTCAAGTTTAAAAAAACCACCCTGTATACATACGTAAATACGCAATTACGATAATGATATTTCCGTATAAATCTAAGTTTCAAAGCCCCTCGAAACTTTAACAAAATAAAAGTTTCATGAGACTTTGGAAACGTTTCAAAACTTCCGAAGTTACAGACGTGAAAATTCAAAATTCAAAATTCAAAATATATAAGAAGTACTATGGGGTATGAAATTTAAACATTTAATAGTATCCTCTGTGTGTTGAAACTATTTGTTTCGACTGATTAAAATAAATAAATTACGGATTAATTGTTAATAACATGTGATTCATTTAAATACTTCATTAAACGGAATTGAGTTTGATCAAATAAAATAAATTTCGTGATTAATACATATTGTCTTGATAAGGTTACAATTAATTTTGAACGTTTTCGATCCGTTGACTGTGGCAATTGACCTAACCTCCATTTGACACGAGAGCGCAAGCGCATGAGTATTAGTGAAATTTCGAACGTTTCAGAACTTTGGTCCCATGAAATCTTTCATTGCCTCTTAGAACTTTCAATGTTAAGGGAAAGGTTTCATGGAGGCACAACCTTGGCTAAATCATAAACTTGACAACGGGCGCGGAGTTACTAATTTTTACAATCGTTTGCGTGTGTTGGTTTACTCGGTAGTAGTCTTCTACAGCGGTTGAATTCCATGGGTGATAAGTCCACTTGGCGACCAAAGAGGCCATTCTCGCCAAGCTGCCGATCATTGTGCTACGACGCTCTCATAATGACTTCACTTGTCCAGGCAATATGGCGTTACTCTTGGGTCCATTAATGATTAACCAGGCTGAGTTTCATAAAAGCAGAGTCATGTGGTCAGCCGTGATTCTGTGACGTCGAGTCTCCGTGGGAATCTGATTGGGCCAGATACCCATGGCTCACTGCTGACTCCGATCATAATCAGTTACCATGGAGATGGGATAGTTACATGCGATGGTTGTACGTGGGTCGTCGGTAATTATTCCAGGCTTTGTTAGAAACCTTTTTCAATCCTTCGACGTGGTCAGGTGCGAAATTGATCAGACAGGATATTTTAGGCCCGCCATTTTGTATTGAGATCGCAAAAATCGAGACGTGGGAGGGGTAGACTATGGGTTGGTGATGGGTCCTTTATTCATGGTGCGTTAGTGACTCCTGCTAAACCTCTGATTTGACGACTCATCCCCGGCTTCAGTGGTGTCGCTGATCTCCAATTTTTACAGGTGGCGATTGTAAACATGGAAACAGATGCACGAAAGGGATATATAATCTGAAGGTACAATTTTTGATGAGTGCTCCCGGTCGAGGTGACTTTCGCTTTTGGTCACGATTACATTTTTCCGTAGATCGGTTTTTAATATGGAATTTACTTGTAGTGACAGGTATATTAAATTTACCCTGTCACAAAAGAAACCTGGATGTTGATGTTTCTCCGGGTCCTGAAGCATCGCTCTTCCTCTATTGGATGCCTGCCCGCGGTTGGTCTCAGTGATGCCTTTCTTTCTCTGTTGCCGGATTGTTCTGGCTGCAGTAGAGTAGGCGCGAAAGGTACGAGAGCTTTGGGTATTTCTCGCACCACAGAGCGTGCAGTCGCGCCGTGTAACCTTCTCGTTCAGGGGCCATACTGGTATCGTAACCCTCTAGCAGATCGTCATTGAGACGATCCGTCCACCCAAAAGTATTGAGATTCCGCCGGTCCATCGCATTGACTCCGTCTTAATTGGCTCCCCCAACTCTAGGGTAGTCGTCATTGTTGTCCGACCCATTGTTGGGAGCCCTGTGCGTTCGATTGTTTTGAACCACACTTACTACAACAATGTTTGGTGTTATCATTGTTGTTCCGACGAGTAGCTAGGAAAAGAGTTCGTCCATCCTTGTAGAACCCCGCATGCTAGGAAAAGCTGCATACTCCTAGAAGTCGCTCGGTATACCAAAGTAACCGTTCGAGAAACCTCACACAGGTGCCATTCAGCTTTCGGCACGGTTTTTACGCATCCGCTCGGGACTTAATGCCTTCGAGAACACCCCTGGACAATTGTCCGCGACAGCTTATTAATTATTTTAGCCATATTCAGCAGAAACCCTTGGTACAGGGACCCTCTATCCGCAACCGGAGGATGCGTTCGGTGGCTTTGTCATAGGCCCTTCGGTTCAATTCCTAAGGAATCAAAACCGA